>WNWK01006762.1:0-101804 GCA_009830355.1 Cherax destructor | reverse complement strand
AGAAGTGGTGGCGGCTGAGCTCTCCTCGTTATCAGTGTCTAATTGGGTTGGTGGGGAGGAAGGAGAATGTGCTGAGTGTGGTGCTGGACCACGCTCAGATGTGCTGAGTGTGATGTTGGACAAGGCTCAGATGTGCTGAGTGTGATGCTGGACCACGCTCAGATGTGATGAGTGTGATGCTGGACCACGCTCAGATGTGATGAGTGTGATGCTGGACCACGTTCAGATGCTGTGTGATGCTGAACCACGCTCAGATATGCTGAGTGGGGTGCTGGACCACACTCAGATGTGCTGAGTGTGATGCTGGACCACGCTCAGATGCTGTGTGATGCTGCTCTTTCCATCTCCAGCGAGATGATAGCCAGGTTTTGCGTCGCTCAGAGACAGCTATTACCTTGCTAGTTAGCGACAGCCTAACGCTGATGGCTATTATAGCTTTCCTTTTTAACCATTTCGCTTGCTATTCTTCCTGTGAGGAATTATGATGCTTGTCAATAGAGTTGTGGACGAGTGGAACAACTCGTCATTGACACGAGAACTTTGGGCAACTTTAAAAATAAGTTGAGTGTTGAACAGGACCTGCCTAACTAGGCTTACTGCGGTGTTCAACGGCTCTCATGTTGCTAATGACCTGCAAATTGATTACCTTCCAGTCCTCAGGAGCTGTATAGCCCATACGGATTCAGCGCTTTACCTATGATTGTAATTCGCCGTAGCAAACTCTCTTGAATTGCCAAAAAAAAGTCTTTTAAACTTATTCCCGGTCAAAATCTTTGAAGACATAATGGAATTAAAGTCATATCGACCGTCGACTCCTGCCCCTCTCCGACCTGTGATGTTGCCATGGCAACCACAGCCTCCCCTCATAATCTCTTGAGTCAATATCCATCGCCTCATTCCAAAATGCTTCTTCTGTTAAAATCGACACAACTGTCTGATAACTGTCTCACAACTGTCTAATAACCGTATGACATCTTCCTCACAACTGTCTGACGACTGTCTGACTGCTACCTCACAACTGTCTAACAACCGTCTGACAACTGCCTCACAACTGCCCTCCTCTCCAGCTCGAAACTGCCGCGTCAGAAATTGAACAGATAAAAATAAAATGTTTGATTTGAGACAATTCGTCATCAATTTCTGGCATTCTATCACCCTTACGGGTTTATTGCTTCACCCCAAAAATATATAATAATAACAATAATTATAATAACTAACAATAAAAATAACCGAGTCCTTTATCTTGACTGTCACCCCTTAGTCACAAAGTATGTTCTGCTCCGTCTACCACGACCTGTAGTCTCGTAAGTGATTGAATTCAGTGTGTAGATTTGGAACCATTCCCTCCAGTGTTTTCTAGGTGTATATCGGAATAAATCTTTTTCGTCTGCTCTTGGGGAATACACGGTGAGGGATTGTGAGTACTAGTACACTGTGAGGGATTGTGAGTACTAGTACAGTGAGGGATTGTGAGTACTAGTACACTGTGAGGGATTGTGAGTACTAGTACACAGTGAGGGATTGAGTACTAGTACAGTGAGGGATTGTGAGTACTAGTACACTGAGAGATTGTGAGTACTAGTACACTGTGAGGGATTGAGTACTAGTACAGTGAGGGATTGTGAGTACTAGTACACTGTGAGATTGTGAGTACTAGTACACTGTGAGGGATTGAGTACTAGTACAGTGAGAGATTGTGAGTACTAGTACACTGTGAGAGATTGTGAGTACTAGTACACTGTGAGGGATTGTGAGTACTAGTACAGTGAGGGATTGTGAGTACTAGTACACTGTGAGGGATTGAGTACTAGTACACTGTGAGGGATTGAGTACTAGTACACTGTGAGGGATTGTGAGTACTAGTACACTGTGAGAGATTGTGAGTACTAGTACACTGAGGGATTGTGAGTACTAGTACATTGTGAGGGATTGTGAGTACTAGTAGTGTGGGATTGTGAGTACTAGTACACTGTGAGGGATTGTGAGTACTAGTAGACTGTGAGGGATTGTGAGCATTTGACCGTGTTTGTGACGGTGTGTGACGGTGTGTGTGCATAACTCTGAGACAGTTAATAACTTGCTTCAGTCAACTGTGAACCAGTAAATTGTTTGGCTTCATCCCCGAAAGTCAATAAAGCTGCAAGTGTCTTTATTGATTACTTATTCAGTAAGGGAAGTGTGTGTACTCACCTAGTTGTGGTTGCAGGGGTCGATTCACAGCTCCTGGCCCCGCCTCTTCACTGGCCGCTACCGGGTCAATCTCCCTGCGCCATGAGCTTTATCATACCTCTTCTTAAAGCTATGTATGGAACCTGCCTCCACTACATCGCTTCCCAAACTATTCCACTTGCCGACCACTCTGTGACTGAAGAAATACTTCCTAACATCTCTGTGATTCATCTGAGTCTTCAACTTCCAACTGTGTCCCCTTGTTGCTGTGTCCCATCTCTGGAACATTCTGTCTTTGTTCACCTTGTCAATTCCTCTCAGTATCTTATATGTCGTTATCATGTCCCCCCTATCTCTCCTGTCCTGTGTGTGTGTGTGTGCGTGTGTGTGTGTGTGTGTGTATGTGTGTATGTGTGTGTGTGTATGTGTGTGTGTGTATGTATGTGTGTGTTAGTTATATGTGTGTGTGTGTGTGTGTGTGTTAGTTATGTACTCACCTATATGTGGTTACAGGGGTCGAGTCATAGCTCCTGGCCCCGCCTCTTCACTGGTCGATACTAATTCACTCTCTCCCTGCTCCATAAGCTTTATCATACCTCTTCTTAAAGCTATGTATGGAACTTGCTTCCACTATTTCACTCTCCAGATTATTCCACTTCTTTACAACTCTAAGGCTAAAGAAATACTTCCTAACATCCCTATGACTCATCTGGGTTTTCAGCTTCCAATTGTGTCCCCTTGTTCTTGTATCCCATCTCTGAAACATTCGAGCCCTGTCCACCTTGTCAATTCCTCTCAGTATTTTATACGTTGTTATCATGTCTCCCCTGTCACTCCTGTCCTCTAGTATCATCAGGTTGAGTTTCCTTAACCTCTCCTCATAAGACATACCTCTCAGTTCCGGGACTAAACGTGTTGCAAATTTTTGCACTTTCTCCAATTTCGTGACGTGTTTGACTAGGTGAGGGTTCCATACTGGTGCTGCATACTCCAGTATTGGCCTGACATACACGGTGTACAATGTCATGAATGACTCCTTACTCAGATGTCTAAACGCTAATTTCAGGTTTGCCAATCGCCCATATGCTGCAGCAGTTATTTGAATGACGTGTGCCTCAGGAGACATGTTCGTTATAATGCTTACTCCAAGATCCTTTTCTTTAAGTGACGTTTGTAGCCTTTGATTCCCTAACCTGTATGCCGTCTGCGGTCTTCTGTGTCCTTCCCCAATCTTCATGACCTTACACTTACTGGGGTTAAACTCCAGGAGCCATTTGTTTGACCAAATCTTAACTGATCCTCGTCCGCTTGTATTCTCCTCATCAGTTTCACATAATCAGCGAACAGTGACACTTCTGAATCTATTCCTTCCATCATGTCATTCACATATATAAGAAACAGCACCGGACCTAGGACTGACCCTTATGGAACCCCACTCGACACATGCGCCCACTCTGACACTTCATCACGTACCAACACTCGTTATTTCCTTCCTGTTAGGTATTCCCTGATCCATTGCAGTACTTTCCCTATCATTCCTGCCTGCTCCTCTAATTTTTGCACCAGTCTCTTGCTTGGTACTGTGTCAAAAGCCTTCTTATAGTCCAAAAAAGATGCAATCTACCCATCCCTCTCTCTCCTGTCTTACTTCTGTTACCTTATCGTAGAACTCAAGTAGATTTGTGACACAGGATTTCCCATCTCTGAAGCCGTGCTGATTGTCATGTATGAGCCCAATCTTTTCAATATGTTCCACGACTCTTCTCCTGATGATCTTTTCCATTACTTTACATACTATACAAGTCAGAGACACTGGTCGATAGTTTAACGCTTCCTGTCTGTTTCCCTTCTTAAAAATTGGAACTACATTTGCTGTCTTCCACGCCTCAGGCAATTGTCCAGTTTCGATAGATTTACTGAAGATTGTTGCTAGCGGCACGCACACAGTTCCTCTGCTCCTTCTCTCAGTATCCAAGGAGATATGTTATCTGGGCCCACCGCTTTTGATGTATCTAGTTCACCTAGCAGTTTCATCACCTCTACCTTGGTTATGTGTATTGTGTCCAGCACCTGCTGGTGCACCCTACCTCCACGATTTTCTGGAAGCATCCCTGTCTCTACCATAAATACTTCTCTAAATCTTGTGTTTAGTTCATCACATACTTCCTGGTCATTCTTTGTGAGCTCCCCTCCTTCTTTCCTCAGCCTGATTACCTGGTCCTTGACTGTTGTTTTTCTCCTAATATGACTGTATAACAACTTTGGTTCAGATTTGGTTTTTGATGCTATGTCGTTCTCGTATTGCCTCTGGGCCTCTCTCCTTATCCCAGCATATTCGTTTCTGGTTCTTCTGCTCAACTCCTTGTTTTCTTGAGTCCTTTGCCTTCTATACCTTTTCCATGCTCTAGCACACTTGGCTTTAGCCTCTTTACACCTCCAGTTAAACCATGGGCTCACTCTGGTCTTACTATTTTTTCTGTTGCCCTTTGGTATGAACTTCTCCTCTGCTTCCCTGCACTTAGTGGTCACTAGTTCCATCATTTCATTTACTGTCTTTCCCTCTAGTTCTCTTTCCCACTGCACTTCATGCAGGAAACTTCTCATTCCTATGTAGTCCCCTTTTCTGAAGTTAGGCTTCTCTCGTTGTTCCCGCGCTGTTGCATTCTCCATTTGTAACTCTACAAGGTATTCAAAACTCGGGACATCATGATCACTAGTGCCAAGGGATCTTTCGTGTGTGATAACCCCTATGTCTGAGCTATTCAAGGTGAATATGAGATCCAGCCTCACTGCAACATCCTCTCCTCTCTCTTTGGTTGTATACCTAACATGCTGGTGCATGAAGTTCTCCAATACAGTCTCCAACATCTTAGCCCTCCATGTTTCTGGACCCCCATGTGGCTCTAGATTTTCCCAGTCAATCTCTTTATGATTGAAATCCCCCATTATGAGTAATTTTGTCCTACCCATATGAGCCCTCCTGGCCACTTCAGCTAGTGTACCCACCATTGCCCTATTGTGCACATCATACTCTTGTCTTGTCCTCCTGCTGTTCAGTGGTGGGTTATACATCACTGCTATCATCACCTTGGGACCCCCAGTGTGAAGTGTTCCAACAATGAAGTCTTCTGTTTCCCTTCTGTCCATTCCTCCCACTTCCTCAAAACTCCACTGGTTTTTGATGAGCAGCGCTACTCCTCCCCCTCCTCTGTTCTCTCTGTCTCCTCAGGATCTGATATCCAGGTGGAAAGATTGCATCTGTTATCATCCCTGTAAGTTTTGTCTCTGTTAGTGCTATGATGTCAGGTGATGCATCAGTGATTCGTTCTTGCCACTCTTCACTCTTATTTGTTATTCCATCTGCATTGGTGTACCATACCTTTAGCTTCCTTTCCATTACTGTATTTTGGGAGATGGGAGAGGAAGGTGCAGGCTGGGGAGGTGGGAGGCAGGGTAGATTATGGGAAGCTGCTGTGATTGTGAAATTAGTGCTTAGGTGGTTGGGGGCTATGATGTGTGGTTTGTTTGTGGTTATTGTGTTTGGTTGATATGTGGTGACAGGGGTTGAGGGGTTTCTAAAAGCATATGTGTTTGATGTTCCCCCAGAGGCTGTTCTTTCCTGTCTGTCGTTGCCTGACCTGTCTCTCTTTCCTTCCACTGATTTCGTCTTGCTCTCACTTTCAACTGTTCCCTTTCTTTTCGTGTTCTGTCTCGATTGAGGTACACTTGTTGATATTCCTGAGATTCTTTTAACATTGGCTTCTGTTGTAGTATCCTGTTCCTTACCACTTCCGTCTTGAATGTCAATTTGATTGGTCAATTTTTTTCCCTCGAATACCCCCCAAGTCTGTGAAAATTTTCTACCTGAGACATGTCCTTCTCTCCTGTTATTGCACTGATGCTCTTAATCTCTGTTTCCTCCCAATGCTTTCTTTCATCATAGGTCTTCCCTTCAGCCTCCTGAAGCCCATGAATAATTATTGACCTCTCCCTCTATTCTTCCCATTTCTTTTCTCTCAATATCTCTGGATCTGATTTAAGCATCTCCTTTGTTGTTTCCCTTATCATCTCCTGGACACTCTGATGACCTGATAGTACGCCTGCTAAAGACTTAGCTCCATCCCCTCCTTCAGTCCCCTCCCTGCCTACTGATGTTCCCATTTCAGTCACCTTACTCCTTTCGGACCTCATCTTTATATCTTGCTTCAGCACATCCATTTCTTCCTCCAGTCTTTGTATCTTTGCTTCAGCTACTACAGCTTGTGATTCCCACTTTTTGCTCTCTGCAGATATCTTCTCTAACATGTTATTGTAAAGCTCATTTATCCTTTTTTCCCATTCTTTATCCATTTTGTTCTTGAGCCGTTATACCTATTCTTCCTTTTCAGACCATCCTCAGTTTCCTTGCCTTTACGTCCTCCCTTTTGAGATCCCATTTTTTATCTTGTTAGGATGCTCTAGCTCCTTCAGCTTTGTGTAAAAAATAGGTGTGTGGTGGACTGGAGGGATTTATGATCTAATAGGTTAGGTTTGTCTGAGTACTTGAATATGTGAGTATGAGGTGTGTGTGTGTGTGTGTGTGTGGGTGTGTGTGTGTGTGTGTGTGTGTGTGTGTGTGTGTGTGTGTGCGTCTCAGTCTGAAAAAAGGGGAGAGGTCACTTTAACACGCTAGACCACGCTAATCTTTTGATTATAATAGAAATATTTCACACCCTATTCCACATTAACATATACTAATATTTAATACAATAATACTTACTGGTGTACACGTGTGTATGTGTGTGGGTGCTTGTTTACTAGCTTGTCGTTCTTTGAGAACAAAGGGAGGGAGGGGGTCGCTTTATCACGCTAGGCTACGCTACTTTTTTAGCGATTATAGAAATATTTCTCACTAATCCTTATTAATGTATACTAATATTTACTATTATAATGCTTACTGGTGTACACGTGTTAGTGTGTGCGTGCACGTTTACTAGCTTGTAGTTCTTTGAGAAAAAAGAAGGGGGGGGGGGTCGCTAGGCTACACAACTCTTCTGAAGATTTGAAATCACTTACTAAATATTGTCAAGGTTACTCCCATCTATCTGCTGGCACTAAAAGTTAGGGAGAGAGTGATGGTATAGCATACAACCAGCAGGGCGAGACACTGACACTTTAGACACCAACCAAAAATTGCTGCCACACATAGACAAGTGACGTCGTCTGCACAACAATGGCGGCTCCTGGTGGTGGCTTCTATGATTTCACTTTGTAACTCCCTCCGTAGATTTTATCATGCATAAAAAACTTGGTATTCACGCTTTATCCTTTAGTATTATGATCATAACAAATCTTGACCCATTAAATATGATTGTTTTGATTATTTGTGTCAACACTGCCGCCGGCACTGACCAGCTGATTGCTACCCTCACTCACACACCTTCCAGTAAAATAACCAGCATTCAAATTTAAATTGTAAAATTCTTGATGTTATCACATTATTCACACTCTAGAAAGTTGTTACACTCTTGTAGGTATGTTCACTGATGCACTCACGTACTATGACCGCTAATAATAACGTAGGACAGCTGCTAGACGCTAAATCCCGGGAGCACTATTAACGATACTGCTTCACGTGTGTGTGTATGTCAGCATAAGGACACTTGCTCCTGTACCTCTCACCTGGCTTGGGAATCGAACCCGTGAGCTCTCGTTTGGTAAACCCAACGTCGCTGACCACAGAACTGCATTGTGCTTTAGTAGAAATCATTGTGATTTGCAGTCATTATTTGTCAAGTTACAATGAGCTCGAATTGAACGTAAATTTCTTGGTCAGCGCCACGACTGTCAATAAAGGGGACCCAAAGTGCCATTATTGAATGTTTATGACGACTGGATATGTATATCTGTGTGCTGGGCAAAATATAGAGATTTGGGTAGGAAATAATGGAATTCACGACCGAAATGTCTGGAGGGAATTGCCTACACTTGTCTGGTCAGAACATTTATTGCTTGACGTCTGTCAACATCCAAGTGCGTCTTGAACTGCATCGGTGATACGCTGACGTTATGGTGGGCTTATACGCTCTTGTGTACGTCTGTCTCGCCTGGTTCATGCTCTCTCTCTCTCTCTCTCTCTCTCTCTCTCTCTCTCTCTCTCTCTCTCTCTCTCTCTCTCTCTCTCTCTCAGACTACCGCTGTTGTTGGTGGTTATTGTATGGTAGGTGTTGTTAGTGATGGCGTTGTTGTTGGTGTTGCTGGTTCCGTTTTCCTGATCGGGTTTTTATAGTTGTTGTTGTTCTTGTTGGTTGTGGTATTATTTATTGTTCCCCTGGAGGAGAGAGAAGCCCCCTGCACGGAGGGCTCTTCCTCCTTCACCGCTTCCTTCATTATCTTCTCCACTGCCTCCTTTGGCGTCTTCAGCATTGCTGTTAAAGGCGGTGGTACACCTAACAAGAAAAACTTCTCCCTTTCCTCCTTCAGCGCCTCCAGCAGCGGAGATGGAGGAGGATAAGGCACATTGCACGCTGAATCTCCATCTCCTCCTTCAGAGCCTCCAGCAGCAACAGCAGCAGCGGCGGCGTTATGATCTCCAAAATGACGGAAGTAATTGTCACTTAATGAAATCGGTCATGGCAGACTGGAGGCTTTATTACCAACTTCCTCAGGTGGGGAAGTGGTGAGGGGAAAGGGATGGAAGGGGAAGGAAGGGAGGAGAGGGGTTGAGAAAGGGGTAGGAACGTAGGAAGGCAGAGGGGCTGCCGTCCCTCATATTAATTATTGATTGTCCACATAGTTGTAAGGGAGTTTGAGAGTCGCTACCCACCCTCTCTCCCTCTTCCAGCCCCCTTACACTTTATCTCCCTTCTCTTCTACCCTTTCTTCACTCCCCTCTGTGTCCCCTTTTCTAACCCAAGATCCTATGTGTTGACAAATAAGACACATGTGTATCACCTGAGTATCTTAATTGATGGAGATATGTCAACAAACAGTGACTTTTTTCTATCCAGTAAAGAGGATAAGTACTGGAGACTGTGGAGGAATACGAGAATCAGTCCTTCAGCCTTGATAGTAGGTTTTCAATCCTTCAACCTTGATAGTAGGTTTTCAGTCCTTCAACCTTGATAGTAGGTTTTCAGTCCTTCAGCCTTTATAGTAGGTTTTTCAGTCCTTCAGCCTTGATAGTAGGTTTTCAGTCCTTCAGCCTTGATAGTAGGTTTTCAATCCTTCAACCTTGATAGTAGGTTTTCAGTCCTTCAACCTTGATAGTAGGTTTTCAATCCTTCAACCTTGATAGTAGGTTTTCAGTCCTTCAACCTTGATAGTAGGTTTTCAATCCTTCAACCTTGATAGTAGGTTTTCAGTCCCTCAGCCTTGATAGTAGGTTTTCAATCCTTCAACCTTGATAGTAGGTTTTCAGTCCTTCAACCTTGATAGTAGGTTTTCAATCCTTCAACCTTGATAGTAGGTTTTCAATCCTTCAACCTTGATAGTAGGTTTTCAATCCTTCAACCTTGATAGTAGGTTTTCAGTCCTTCAACCTTGATAGTAGGTTTTCAGTCCCTCAGCCTTGATAGTAGGTTTTCAGTCCCTCAGCCTTGATAGTAGGTTTTCAGTCCCTCAGCCTTGATAGTAGGTTTTCAGTCCCTCAGCCTTGATAGTAGATTTTCAGTCCCTCAGCCTTGATAGTAGGTTTTCAGTCCCTCAGCCTTGATAGTAGGTTTTCAGTCCCTCAGCCTTGATAGTAGGTTTTCAGTCCCTCAGCCTTTATAGTAGGTTTTTCAGTCCCTCAGCCTTGATAGTAGGTTTTCAATCCTTCAGCCTTGATAGTAGGTTTTCAGTCCTTCAGCCTTGATAGTAGATTTTCAGTCCTTCAGCCTTGAAAGTAGGTTTTCAGTCCTTCAACCTTGATAGTAGATTTTCAGTCCTTCAGCCTTGATAGTAGATTTTCAGTCCTTCAGCCTTGAAAGTAGGTTTTCAGTCCTTCAACTTTGATAGTAGATTTTCAGTCCTTCAGCCTTGATAGTAGGTTTTCAGTCCTTCAACCTTGATAGTAGGTTTTCAGTCCTTCAACCTTGATAGTAGGTTTTCAGTCCTTCAACCTTGATAGTAGGTTTTCAGTCCTTCAACCTTGATAGTAGGTTTTCAGTCCTTCAACCTTGATAGTAGGTTTTCAGTCCTTCAGCCTTGATAGTAGGTTTTCAGTCCTTCAACCTTGATAGTAGGTTTTCAGTCCTTCAGCCTTAATAGGTGTTCAGTCCTTTAGTCTTGATAAATATGAAGGAGACAGAGAAAAATACACATACTGTATATATATATACTCGAGCCAGAGGAGAGATGCAGCAAAGGAGAGTGTTTATGAAGAGGAGGCAGGAGGAGAGGGAGAAGTGTGTGTTGGAGAAGCGAAGGCATTAGTAGAGGTGTGTCTCTATACGAGAGGTGAGTAGTGATGGTGCTGGTAGGAGCCTTGACTCGTCTTGAGAGGTACTCGTAAGAAGCGATAGTGGGGATACACCAGCAGTAGAGGCCACAGTGGTTGTAGCAGTCGTAGCAGAAGCAACAGCAACAGTAGCTGTAGAAGCAGCTGCAATAGCACTACCTCCACTACCACTACTACAACTATCACCATCAATAAAGTTACTCTGCTCAAGATGTTCCTCGGTGCAGAAATAAGTAAGTTATTCTCTCCCACATTATTGGTTAATTGGGTTTAAAATCTATCGACTGTACGAGTGTTATTAAGATTGCATATCACCTCTTCACCACCAGTCAAGGATACTTTAATACCTATAATGTTGATTAAAGAAAACTCTCTTGTATTTACATTGAGAGACATATACCTCTTGTTGAGTATATATTCTTGCATAGCTGGTTAATTGGGTTTAAAGCTTATCGACTACACGATGGATATTAAGGCTGCATGTCATCTGTTCACTGTCACGTTAATTCTAACTGGGGATTAAAGTGAACTTTAAGTGTATGTAGAGTATATACACTTAGTTATACACTCCTCCACATGTAATTTTGCCCTCATTAATATACACATCAAGAGAAATATACTCATCAGAATATATACAAATTGAATAACACCTATATAGAATATTTATTCTTTGAATTAACCAAATCTTCATACTATACAAGCAAAATTCCCAGAGAAAAATAAAAAAATCAGGATATACATTTTTTAATTTGGCCAAACTAGTCAGTTATTGCCAGTGTAAATTATATTAATATCTCTAATTACCGTACTTTAAACTAACAAATCAAGACCCGGATCGCTGTCAGAGTCATTAACAAGTCAATTAGGTCTTTAACGGTCGATTTGTTGACGTCATTATGAACGTATAATTCACACTTGTTACGAGGAGCGGGGCCGGATATATTTCAATTACGCATTTACTGTCCACCGAGTACGTATGAATGTATGATACACACACACACACACACACACACACATATATATATTGTGTGTGTGTGTATTAATGTAGAATTGTGTTTTCTGAAAGTGGAATTATGTTAAGGTGGAATTGTGTTTCGTGATTGCAGTAAAAACTGGCTAGTGATCACCATCGCGTCAGAGAGGATTTTACAGAAAGTTAGGTCGCATTTCACAGCAAATTATTATAATGACTAAGTCATTACAAAATGTAACTTCTTATACTATGCAAATTAATGATGATAATTGCAGTTAAGAAAGCCGATAATTAAAATTAGACCAAAAACACTTATTGTAATAATCACTAACCAAACACCCACCCACTCAACCCACCCACCCTCTCAACCCACCCATCCACTCAACCCACCCACTCACCCCACCCACCCACTCAACCCACCCATCCTCTCAACCCACCCACCCTCTCAACCCACCCATCCTCTCAACCCACCCACCCTCTCAACCCACCCATCCTCTCAACCTACCCACCCTCTCAACCCACCCATCCACTCAACCCACCCACCCTCTCAACCCACCCATCCTCTCAACCCACCCATCCTCTCAACCCACCCACCCTCTCAACCCACCCATCCAGTCAACCCACCCACCCACTCAACCTACCCATCCACTCAACCCACCCACCCTCTCAACCAACCCACCCACTCAAACTTCCCACCCACTCAACCCACCCACCCACTCAAACTTCCCACCCACTCAACCCACCCACTCACTCAACCCACCCACCCACCCACTCAACCCACCCATCCACTCAAACTATTCACACATTCAACCCACCCAGTCAGTCCACCCACCCACTCAACCCACCCACCCACTCAACCCACCCATCCACTCAACCCACTCATCCACTCAACCCACCCACCCACTCAAACTTCCCACCCACTCAACCCACCCATCCACTCAACTCTCCCATCCACTCAACCCACCCACCCACTCAACCCATCCACCCACTCAACCCATCCACCCACTCAACCCACCCACCCACTCAAACTTCCCACCCACTCACCCACTCAACCCACCCATCCACTCAATCCACCCACCCACTCAACCCACCCACCCACTCAACCCATCCACCCACTCACCCACCCTCTCATCACTGCTGTACATAGCTGGTAGTATACATTGTGGTAGCCACCACCATCTCCACTGGTCGAGTGAAGATTGTCTTCTAGCTGAATGAATTCTGTATATTTATTCGCCTGAGTGACGAGGGCGAATACATATGTAGTGTGAGAGTAGTGGTGGTGATAGTGGTAGTGTTGGTAGTGGTAGCGGTGGTGGTAGTGGAAGTGTTGGTAGTGGTGGTGATAGTGGTAGTGTTGGTAATGGTAGTGGTAGTTGTAGTGGTGGTGGTAGTTGTAGTGGTAGTGGTGGTGGTAGTTGTAGTGGTAGTGGTGGTGGTGGTAGTAATAGTAGTAGTTAGTTGTTGTGATAGTGGTAGTGTGGGTATTATAATATATATATATATATATATATATATATATATATATATATATATATATATATATATATATATATATATATATATATAGTGTGTGTGTGTGTGTGTGTGTGTATGTGTGTGTACTCACCTAGTTGTGGTTGCATGGGTCGAGACACAGCTCCTGCCCCCGCCTCTTCACTGGCCGCTATTGGGTCACTCTCCCTGCGCCATGAGCTTTATCATACCTCTTCTTAAAGCTATGTATGGAACCTGCCTCCACTACATCGCTTCCCAAACTATTCCACTTCCCGACCACTCTGTGACTGAAGAAATACTTCCTAACATCCCTGTGATTCATCTGAGTCTTCAACTTCCAACTGTGACCCCTTGTTGCTGTGTCCCATCTCTGGAACATTCTGTCTCTGTCCACCTTGTCAATTCCTCTCAGTATCTTATATGTCGTTATCATGTCCCCCCCTATCTCTTCTGTCCTCCAGTGTCGTCAGGTCGATTTCCCTTAATCTCTCCTCGTAGGACATACCTCTTAGCTCCGGGACTAGTCTTGTTGCAAACCTTTGCACTTTCTCTAGCTTCTTTACGTGCTTGGCTAGATGTGGGTTCCAAACTGGTGCTGCATACTCCAGTATGGGCCTAACGTACACAGTGTACAGGGTCCTGAACGATTCTTTATTAAGATGTCGGAATGTTGTTCTTAGGTTTGCTAGGCGCCCATATGCTGCAGCAGTTATTTGGTTGATGTGCGCCTCAGGAGATGTGCCTGGTGTTATACTCACCCCAATATCTTTTTCCTTGATTGAGGTTTGTAGTTTCTGGCCCCCTAGACTGTACTCCGTGTGTGTGTGTGTGTGTGTGTGTGTGTGTGTGTGTGTGTGTGTGCTTGTTTATTATGTTTATTATTTGCGTTTAAACAGGAGAAGTAAGAGGAAGAAGAAGGAAGAGGAGGAGAAGGAGGAGGCAGTAGTCACTAGTGTAGAGAGTTAGAAACATAATTTGCAGTAATTTCGTTCATTATGATAATATAACTGTTACTTTACTACGGAGAGATAAACAGACCTTCATTACCTCTTACTGTTAACTGTGCTTACTTACGTTCCACTTTATAACTGCAAAATAAGTGGTTTTAATGTAAAGTTTTCCCACGAAACACAAATCAAACTCTAATATTAATATTATTCTGGTCAAAAAAAAAAAATCTGAATTGTTACGTAGAATCATATTACAAAATCTGAATTGAACTAAGATTAAAATTTTGATGGGCTCTTGATTGAAGAGGTTAGTTATTCTCCCCTTACTTGGATTAAACCAGATTGTCTTACTCGTCCCCTAGGCGCTGTATCACTCCTTGCTGGCCAGTGTTTTGGGGGGTCAGCGCCCCCGCGGCTTGGTCCCAGACCAGGCTTGCTCCGGTCCTGTGGCCGTTTATGTTTGCCTATTTGGTCAAATATACGTTTTATTTTTTAAAGGTATAAGTACCCTAACATTACTTAACCTAGCCTAACTTAACCTAACCTAACCTATCCTTGCACGAGTAACTTACGAACTGGTTTCGTAATTTTACTTTTAATAACACTCGTAATGAAATTTTTGTGATGTTACCGCCATGTTTTGCCTTTTTTTACTTAATTAAAATTTCGTGTGCAAAGTGCACATAATGTGTGCCTAGTAGACCAGTTAAGAGTACACCAATTGGGAGTAGCTCAGTTGGGATGATACTTAACTGGGAGTAGATCAAGTAGCATGTTACCCTCCCTCCTGAAGATTCACTCTGGTCCACTGGCTTCGCAGGTCTCCTATACTTGTATGTTATAAAAGAGGTTAGAGGCATTCTCAGTCTTCGTAAGCGTCATCGTCTTCTCTGGTGTCAGGTCTCCCAGAGGTCACTAATTTATAAAGTAATTACCTGTCGATTCGTGAATACTTTCTCCTAAGCCTTTCTGTCGAAGCAACGTCCTCGAGTACCTTCTCCTTAACTTTCCTGTCACAGTAACTTCCTTGAGTACTTTTTCCATAACTTTCCAGAGCAGCTTGCACGAGTACTTTCTCCACCCAGTGAGGTAGACCAAATATATTTAGCGACGTAGAACACATGAGCACCATTTCTGCCACAAAGAGCTATTCTTCCATCCCAGAATTAGTTAGATTAGTAATAACAATGTCTAGGCTGGCGTGCCTCTAGGCCGTTCTCCAGAGGAAAGATGGGAAGGGACGGGAAGAGGAGGGGAGAGGTACGGGAGGAGGGGAGAGGTAAAGAAGGAGGGGAGATGTAAAGGAAGAGGGGAGAGGAGTAAAATAGAAGGGAGGGGAGGGGAGGCAAAAGAGGAAAGGGGGCACCTGGATAAGGTAAATATAAGCAAGGGGAAAGAGACAAGGCAATGAGGATAGACAAGAGCTGGAATACAGAAAAGGTTTGGATAGGGAAAGAATGTGCATGATGACTGGGAAGTTGGCGAAGCAGGTGTAGGGAAAACAATAAAGATATGGATAGAAATGAGAAGTAAAAGGATGTAGAGTAAGAATAGTGTAGTAGGCGAATCATCCAGAGGAATGAAGGAAGATGAGGAGTTAGGAAAGAGAAAAAGAGGGGAAAAAGAATAAGCCAAGAGGCTTTTTTTTTCCAGCTGCTGCCCTGGCTATACAACCCGGAACTGGCAGCTACACTAAATCACGGTTACGACGTGGGAAAATAATACAAAAAAAAATTCGTTTTCGAAGTAGCTGAGAGCGGAGGCAGTGAAGTGGAGATCCATCATTCTGCTCCCTTTCTGCCCTCCCCGACCTTTCTGCCCTCCCCGACCTTTCTGCCCTCCCCGACCTTTCTGCCCTCCCCGACCTTTCTGCCCTCCCCGACCTTTCTGCCCTCCCCGACCTTTCTGCCCTCCCCGACCTTTCTGCCCTCCCCGACCTTTCTGCCCTCCCCGACCTTTCTGCCCCCTCTGACCTTTCTGCCCCCCTCTGACCTGTAGACAATATAGTAAAAATGGTTCGCTTTTGAAGATTTTGGGCTAAACTGGAGATCAGAAATTTGCCTACTTGGGAAACGGCAACTGTTTTTATTTCATTACACCTTTGAATTTACAGGATAAAAGCTTTAACCTACCTCAGCTCATTCACAGGCTAAGAGATGCCAGGAAGACAAGGTCGTAGATGGTGTTTAAACACAGACATGTATGTTAATAAGATAAAAAAAAACAGTATCAGAACATTTATTAAGGAGATGTTTGGCCCGACAAGGGCTTCATCAACCTCCACAAAAAAATATGAAATAGACAGCTTGTATATATTGGTTGCAAGGTTAGGTGATGCGTGTGGGGCGGAGGCTACGTGAAAGGTGTCAGCTGTGGGCAGGATGAGACTGAAAAGAGCATCTCAAATTGTAAAATTGATATATATATGTAGTTATGTGTGACTGTATTGGAATTGCCAATAAGAGCAGATTCTAAAAAGCACTCGATGTGCTGGTCAGTTTTTCTGATGATTAATGTGGCGTCTTTGAAGTTCATGAGATGACGTGGGAGCTTCGGTGAACGGTGCAGTTGTTCAGATCGTCTCTTGACATGTGTACTAGTGTTTCCCGATGCGTTGTACCGAGCTTCAAAGTTTTTCTCAAAGTGTTTCTCATCCTCCCCGTGGGATGTTACACACGCCAGGGATAGTTCCTTTGTGATGTGTATTTCACTGAGTTACCAAGTGATAGTGTTGGCTGTGACGCTGGCTGCACAAGTTGTATGTACTCTTGACAAGAAGGTTGTAGAGACTGTCTCAAACTTGACTGGAAGTACCAAGAACGTGTGAGGTGACTGTCTCTGCTACTATGGAGGATACTCTCGCCTTGTCTTCTACAACTGTTAATGAAGTGTGTTGGCCATTGCACTTTAGTAGAATCCTGGTGTATGTAATTATATTTCTCTTCGAGGAAGACAGCCTAGAGATCCTTTATGCCCTCAAATAGAATCCTAAGAATAGACTCCCTTTGAAAGGTAGAATAATAATGAGAAGACCTGTTAGACAGCTTGTCTCAGCATGACGCCGGGACAGTAATTCTCTCACTGTCCCGGCGTCATGGTGTGTAACAGGGCGTCTGATGTTTACATTCTACATTTCCAAGGGAAGATGTCCTGATGATTGTGGTGAAGAACTCTTGATCCAAGGAATTCTAGCTACAAGTAAATGATATCTTAAAACTGACAAGATTTGGAAAAAAAAAATTATGACCCGTCCAAGACATTTTCCCGAAATGCTCTGCATAACTATGGGTTTTTTGCATGTACAACTAAATGTCGCTCATCTCTGTATAAATATTGTATCATGCCGAAATAAAATATTATTATGATTATTATGATTATTATTATTATTATTATTATTATTATTATTATTATTATTATTATTATTATTATTAAAGAAACGTTGCAGACACTCCTACCTTCCCTAAGATCAGACTATTACCTCTCATTCCTCAGGCGCTGTTTAACCCCCAACTTAAATCCACCGTTTCCAGCTTTGTTTCTGTTGAATATATTCAGTTCTCTATTTATATCCCCTTCGTGTATATATAATTCTTCTAGGTGTATTGCTCAATCCTTTCCACCACTCATTCTACATCTTTCATGAGAGTTTGAGCTCAGAGTGTTAGGATATCATACCGATACGGGGAATCTACTTGTCATTCTTCTCTGTAAATTTTACAGCTCATTTATGTAAATTCTGAGAAATGGAGACCAGACCTGCGCCGCACAATCATACTCCATTACACAGGATGGTTTTTCTGATATACTCTGTTACATAGGATGATTTTTCTGTTATACTCTGTTATACAGGATGATTTTTCTGTCATACTCTGATACACAGAATAATTTTCTTGTCATACTCCGTTACACAGAAAGTTTTTTCCATCATATTTCAACACTCATGATAGCTTTTCACAAGATTTTTTTTGTCATATTGTTTTCGGGTTAATTGTGTCGTTCTTGGTAGTGGGAATGAATGATAAGGCTCCGGAAGGCACCATCGTGGGTGACGTCGTGAAGTCGGGCAGCATTGTGGGTGACGTCAGCAGACGTCACGAGGTGACGTAAGGGATGTCATGGAATGACATCGCAAGGTGACGTCAGGACAACACGGTGACGTCGTGGGAGGGATGTCAGAGGAGTGATGCGGGTAGCAGACCACAGCGTGGCTTGGGATCTGGCTTAATCCACATGGCTTCGTCCACACCCCACGTGGCTTCATCCTCCACGTGGCTTCAAGTGACCATGGACACTCGGATACAAAGCTCTGGCAAATTTACACAGAATTCACAGGAATACACAGCAGAGAGGGAGTGAGCAGTGGTGGCGGTGTGTGGGCAGTGGTGGCGGTGTGTGGGCAGTGGTGGCGGTGTGTGGGCAGTGGTGGCGGTGTGTGGGCAGTGGTGGCGGTGTGTGGGCAGTGGTGGCGGTGTGTGGGCAGTGGTGGCGGTGTGTGGGCAGTGGTGGCGGTGTGTGGGCAGTGGTGGCGGTGTGTGGGCAGTGGTGGCGGTGTGTGGGCAGTGGTGGCGGTGTGTGGGCAGTGGTGGCGGTGTGTGGGCAGTGGTGGCGGTGTGTGGGCAGTGGTGGCGGTGTGTGGGCAGTGGTGGCGGTGTGTGGGCAGTGGTGGCGGTGTGTGGGGAGATGAGGAACTCCGGCCCTCTTCCTTACCTTTGTAACTTGTGAGTTCATTACCTTTGTAACTTGCTCAGCTATCAAAACTTTGGGGCACAGTCCCTGGACCCATTATGTACCTCTGTAATCTTTTGACTACCCCCCCCCACACCATGGGTATGGGGGTGACTACCGCCAACACCATGGGTATGGGGGTGACTACCGCCAACACCATGGGTATGGGGGTGACTACCGCCAACACCATGGGTATGGGGTGACTACCGCCCACACCATGGGTATGGGCTGCATAATAAAGATATCAAACTAAAAAAACTTCCTTCTCTCTACTCACACACACACGGAAGATTCTACCATACTGGACGCAAAAAATCACCACAAAACTCGCCTCTGACTTGCTGAATTATCCGTGCTGAGTTGAACAACAACAGCAGAACATACTGGTAATGCTGAACAGGTGACTTGAGAACAGCGTGGGACGCTGTGGCGTGGAGTTGCAGGGATACCACTTATATTTCTCGGAGAAATTCGACAAATTTCAACCTGGATCCTGATTGTACCTGTGTCTGGATGCTGAGATTTGCAGACACAACATCAGGATAACTCTCTCTGGGGAAACTATGGGAACTAGGCATGTAGGCTTACAGTCTACATTTCGCTCAACTGGCAGATAGCATAGGCTGTCTACAATATTCCATCACACAGTGTGAAAATTATTATTATTATGTGAACAAATCATCTTCAGGAGGTTTACAGGACATTACCTGAATTATTTCCTGCAAGTAATTTGGGTGAGGTAAGTGGGACTTAGTCACAGTAGGTCGCTGAACTGCAACTCCTTTAACTTCTTCACCACTCTCACAAAAAGCTAGACCTGACATTAAATTAATAATTATAATATTAAATTCAGCTACTCTGGTAATTAAAATTATGTGGACTGTATATGATTAGGCCCATGTTGACACTTTTCAGGTCGCTTGTTCTATCTAGGCTGGAATATTGCTGCACACTAACTGCACCTTTCAAGGCAGGTGAAATTGCTGACCTAGAAAATGTTCAGAGAACCTTCACCGCACACATAACTGCGATAAACCACCTCAATTACTGGGAACGCTTTAAGTTCCTAAACCTGTACTCCCTAGAACGCAGGCGGGAGAGATACATTATTATATACAAAAGACTCAGCAGGCGATGTAACATCCCCCCAATGAAAAGCAGGGGTGCCACTAGCACGTTGAGAGACAACACAATAAGTGTCAGAGGCCCAAGACTGTTCAACTGCCTCCCAGCATACATCAGGGGGATTACCAACAAACCCCTGGCTGTCTTCAAGCAGGCACTGGACAGGCACCTAAAGTCGGTACCTGACCAGCGAGGCTGTTGTTCGTACGTTGGACTGCATGCGGCCAGCAGTAACAGCCTGGTTGATCAGGCTCTGATCCAACATGAGGCCTGGCCACAGACCGGGCCGCAGGGGCGTTGACCCCTGGAACTCTCTCCAGGTATTAGTGTTATTAGAAAGGAAATTCTTATTACACTTACCATTTAATTACTGGAAGACACTTAATGCTGATGTAACACACCCTAATTATTCCCTAACAGCTAGGATTTACGATGGCCAACGCAAAAACTACTGTACATTATGGGTAAGCATTACTTAGCTAAGGTGTGTTGTTAGGAAGGCTTCATTGAAGTCCTCTATTTTTCCGCCCTCCACACACAATTCTTGAGGTCCGGCAAATTTCCTGTCCCAATTCTTCAGCAGGAATTTCTAAATTTCGAATTGAGGCTGATATACACCAATTTGGCCTCCGAGAACGCTCAGTTACATCGAACCATGCATTCCAGTGTTCACATTAAATTCAATATTGCGTCTCTCCCCAGCGTCTCTACTGGCTGTTCTACATCCCCCTCCCACGAATTTTCTCGAAGGGTCCAAATAGCATCACATTTTAATATGCAATTATTATTATTCATTTATATGTTTTACAGTTAGAAAATTATGTAAAAATATCCACACACAGGATGATTTTCCTCTCATTCTCCCATACGGGATGATTTTCCTCTCATTCTCTCACACGGGATGATTTTCCTCTCATTCTCTCACACGGGATGATTTTCCTCTCATTCTCTCACACGGGATGATTTTCCTCTCATTCTCTCACACGGGATGATTTTCTCTCGTATTCCCTATAAGTCTGAGCTTGGAGACTCTTGAGAGCGATGTAGATATCGTCAGGCCTTTTTTAAGGTATTGTTAAGCTATTGTTAGTTAAGATACGGGTTCAGTATGACAGTAGTTTAAAGGTTAACTTCCAACTAGACTGGAGTTACTTTTACACTGGGAACTACCACATAGATTTAACAAGAAAGATGAACACATATCATATCTCAAGATGATAAATAAATACATTATAAATAGTCACGATCTCGACATTACTAAGTCCCATGTGGTCTAGTGGCTAGGATACCTGGCTTTCACCCAGGAGGCCCGGGTTCGATTCCCGGCATGGGAAGTTGTTTTCATTGGTTTCTTACGGTCATCGCAAGACAATGAGGCCTCATTAATACAAGGAATGTTCCAGGCAAGTGCTGATAATCAGGCTCGTCTAATATACCTCCATCACTCTCCACGTATATGGCACAGCAGACGACTTGATCACCAACAACAATTGCTTCAGCAGAAATAGAAACAAAAACATCTTCAGTAGAAGTAACAATAAAAAATAATACCAACAACAACAGCAGTATCAATAATAATGTAAATAATACTAACAACGACGAATAATATCTTATATTCTAATTAAAAGTGGTCACCGACTCACCAAGATAAAAATAAGGAAGCCTCACCGGGATTTAATCAAACAAACAAAACAAATCAATTAACCAACAAAACAAAGTAATCAACGGACAAAAGAAAATCATCAAAGGAAGACAATGACGAGTGTGAGCTTCCTCCCTTCACCCCTGGGGGAGTGTCCTCCCTTCACCCCTGGGGGAGTGTCCTCCCTTCACCCCTGGGGGAGTGTCCTCCCTTCACCCCTGGGGGAGTGTCCTCCCTTCACCCTGGGGGTAGTGTTCTCTCTTCACCCCTGAGGGAGTGTCCTCCCTTCACCCTGGGGGAGTGTCCTCCCTTCACCCATGAGGGAGTGTCCTCCCTTCAGACCTGAGGGAGTGTCCTCCTTTCACCCCTGGGGGAGTTTCCTCCCTTCACCCCTAGGGGAGTGTCCTCCCTTCACCCTTGAGGGAGTGTCCTCCCTTCACCCCTGGGGGAGTGTCCTCCCTTCACCCCTGAGGGAGTGTCCTCCCTTCACCCCTGAGGGAGTGTCCTCCCTTCACCCCTGAGGGAGTGTCCTCCCTTCACCCCTGAGTGTCCTCCCTTCACCCTGGGGGTAGTGTTCTCCCTTCACCCCTGAGGGAGTGTCCTCCCTTCACCCTGGGGGGAGTGTTCTCCCTTCACCCCTGAGAGTGTCCTCCCTTACCCTGGGGTAGTGTCCTCCCTTCACCCCTGAGGGAGTGTCCTGCCTCACCCTGGGGTAGTGTCCTCCCTTCACCCCTGAGGAGTTTCCTCCCTTCACCCCTGAGGGAGTGTCCTCTCTTCACCCCTGAGGGAGTGTTCTCCCTTCACCCCTGAGGGAGTGTCCTCCCTTCACCCTGGGGGTAGTGTCCTCCCTTCACCCCTGAGGGAGTGTCCTCCCTTCACCCCTGAGGGAGTGTCCTCCCTTCACCCCTGAGGGAGTGTCCTCCCTTCACCCCTGAGGGAGTGTCCTCCCTTCACCCCTGAGGGAGTGTCCTCCTTCACCCCTGAGGAGTGTCCTCCCTTCACCCCTGAGGAGTGTCCTCCCTTCACCCTGGGGGTAGTGTTCTCCCTTCACCCCTGAGGAAGTGTCCTCCCTTCACCCTGGGGGTAGTGTTCTCCCTTCACCCCTGAGGGAGTGTCCTCCCTTACCCTGGGGGTAGTGTCCTCCCTTCACCCCTGAGGGAGTGTCCTGCCTCACCCTGGGGGTAGTGTCCTCCCTTCACCCCTGAGGGAGTTTCCTCCCTTCACCCCTGAGGGAGTGTCCTCTCTTCACCCCTGAGGGAGTGTCCTCCCTTCACCCCTGAGGGAGTGTCCTCCCTTCACCCTGGGGGTAGTGTCCTCCCTTCACCCCTGAGGGAGTGTCCTCCCTTCACCTCTGAGGGAGTGTCCTCCCTTCACCCTGGGGGTAGTGTCCTCCCTTCACCCCTGAGGGAGTGTCCTCCCTTCACCCCTGAGGGAGTGTCCTGCCTCACCCTGGGGTAGTGTCCTCCCTTCACCCCTGAGGGAGTGTCCTGCCTCACCCTGGGGGTAGTGTCCTCCCTTCACCCCTGAGGGATTGTCCTGCCTCACCCTGGGGGTAGTGTCCTCCCTTCACCCCTGAGGGAGTGTCCTGCCTCACCCTGGGGGTAGTGTCCTCCCTTCACCCCTGAGGAGTTTCCTCCCTTCACCCCTGAGGAGTGTCCTCTCTTCACCCCTGAGGAGTGTCCTCCCTTCACCCCTGAGGAGTGTCCTCCCTTCACCCTGGGGTAGTGTCCTCCCTTCATCCCTGAGGAGTGTCCTCCCTTCACCTCTGAGGGAGTGTCCTCCCTTCACCCTGGGGGTAGTGTCCTCCCTTCACCCCTGAGGGAGTGTCCTCCCTTCACCCCTGAGGGAGTGTCCTGCCTCACCCTGGGGGTAGTGTCCTCCCTTCACCCCTGAGGGATTGTCCTGCCTCACCCTGGGGGTAGTGTCCTCCCTTCACCCCTGAGGAGTGTCCTGCCTCACCCTGGGGGTAGTGTCCTCCCTTCACCCCTGAGGAGTTTCCTCCCTTCACCCCTGAGGAGTGTCCTCTCTTCACCCCTGAGGGAGTGTCCTCCCTTCACCCCTGAGGGAGTGTCCTCCCTTCACCCTGGGGGTAGTGTCCTCCCTTCATCCCTGAGGGAGTGTCCTCCCTTCACCTCTGAGGGAGTGTCCTCCCTTCACCCTGGGGGTAGTGTCCTCCTTTCACCCCTGAGGGAGTGTCCTCCCTTCACCCCTGAGGGAGTGTCCTGCCTCACCCTGGGGGTAGTGTCCTCCCTTCACCCCTGAGGGAGTGTCCTGCCTCACCCTGGGGGTAGTGTCCTCCCTTCACCCCTGAGGGATTGTCCTGCCTCACCCTGGGGGTAGTGTCCTCCCTTCACCCCTGAGGGAGTGTCCTGCCTCACCCTGGGTGGGTGTCCTCTCTAAGCCTGAGTGACACAGTGCACATGAGTTTATCAATGGCATTATTCGCTTTGGATGTGCAAGAATAAATATGAAGAGGATTTTGAAGGTGGTGAGAGTAACCTCAGTATATGTTTGTTCTGATAGACTCGCTGTTACAAATCCTGGGTGTGTGGAGGTAGGATTTAGTGATGACATCCGTTTTATCGTATTGTCAGTAGGATAATAATAATAATTTTTATTTCTACAAGTACATGTACAAGGTATACAGTCCTAACTGACATCAGTGAAACACTACTATGTAGAAAGCCGCTTGATATGCTGAGCATTTCGGCAAATTAGGTCAGTTTTGTCCCAGGATGCAACCCACACCAATCGATTAACACCCTGCTACCTATTTTACTGCTAGGTGAACAAGGACAGCAGGTGTCTTAAGGAAACACGTCCTAATGTTTACACCCGTACCGGGGATCGAACCACGGACCTCAGTATGTGAGCCGAGTGCGTTAGCAATCAATCTATGGGACACCGTAAACAGTAACCACTCTGGGACGTACCACCTTCCTCTCAGTAAGTTGGTAACCCTACTGACATAGACTTACTACCTTCCTCTCAGAATATTGATAGAGAGTAACCATCCAGAAACTTATTATGTCTGTATTGGTTGTAGAAATAAAGATTATTATTATTATTATTATTATTATTATTATTATAATTATTATTATTATTATTATTATTATCATCGTTATCGTCCTATTATCAATAGATTAGTAGAAACTTTGATTCATCATGTCAGGTGTACTGGTATTGTTAACCTTAAGATTAAATTTAACCTACATTATGTTCTTTCTTTAATCTATAAAGTTGAAATAAGATTTGTTCGGATTTTTAACCCGAAGGATTAGGCACCCAGGATAGGTCCTTTACAGATCCAACATTTCAAATATCTCAATAATGTTTGGTAATATCGTCAAATAATTAATACTTGATAATATCCTAATAATATTTTGTAATATCGTCAAATATTTTTAATAATATTTGATAACTTCGTCATTTTTTGTAATGATATTTGGTAATATCGTCAAATATTTAATAATATCATCATGGTGGGAGGTTGATAGGAGGACAAACATGTTATGGAGGACAGCCCGCCCTGGTGAGGCTTCCATCAATTATCACTATCAGAAAAATCGTTTTCCCCGCTGTGCTGTCCGCACATATTAAATGAACATTTAATTTGACTCGTGCTAAATTAACCAGCATTTTATTTCCTGTTTTTAGAGCGTGAGATCGGCTATTATAACAGCGGGGTTTCTATAAACAAAAAAATATTTAAATACATCCTGTGTGTTAGCCGCTAGATAATTGTGATACCCGTGTTTTTTTATATCACTAAATAAATAAATTACTTCCGCTAGTCGAATTCATGTGTGTACCTGTCGTTGCTCTCGTATTGCAAGCAACTCTGCTAAAACTGGCATTACAACTTTGTAGTCATCAAACTTATTGAAAACCAGTCTTGTAACTCTCTAACTCCATCACAACCAGTCTTGTAACCCTCAATCACCATCACAACCAGTCTTGTAACCATCTATCACCATCACAACCAGTCTTGTAACCATCTATCACCATCACAACCAGTCTTGTAACCCTCAATCACCATCACAACCAGTCTTGTAACCATCTATCACCATCACAACCAGTCTTGTAACTCTATATCACCATCACAACTAGTCTTGTAACACTATTTCAACACCACAACTAGTGTAGTAACCCTCTACCACCACAACCAGTCTAGTAACCCTCTAACACCACCATAACCAGTCTAGTAACCCTCTAACACCACCATAACCAGTCTAGTAACCCTCTAACACCACCACCACAATCAGTCTAGTAACCCTCTACCACCACAACCAGTCTAGTAACCCTCTAACACCACCATAACCAGTCTAGTAACCCTCTAACACCACCATAACCAGTCTAGTAACCCTCTAACACCACCACAATCAGTCTAATAACCCTCTAACACCACCACAACCAGTCTAGTAACCCTCTAACACCACCACAACCAGTCTAGTAACCCTCTAACACCACCATAACCAGTCTAGTAACCCTCTAACACCACTACAACCAGTCTAGTAACCCTCTAACACCACATAACCAGTCTAGTAACCCTCTAACACCACCACAACCAGTCTAGTAACCCTCTAACACCACCACAACCAGTCTAGTAACCCTCTAACACCACATAACCAGTCTAGTGACCCTCTAACACCACCACAACAAGTCTAGTAACCCTCTAACACCAAGACAACCAGTCTAGTAACCGTCTAACAGCACCACAACCAGTCTTGTAACCCTCTAACATCACCATAACCATTCTAGTAACCCTCTAACACCACCACAGCCAGTCTAGTAACCCTCTAACACCACCACAACCAGTCTTGTAACCCTCTAACATCACCATAACCATTCTAGTAACCCTCTAACACCACCACAGCCAGTCTTGTAACACTTTAACACAACCAGCATTGCCAGTAACGGAAGAGGGTAGATTCATATATACACGTTAACATGCAAGATAAGGTCAGCCCTTGAAGGAGGGAGGCGCCTTGATGCTGGTGAAGGACTCTTGATCAAAGGTATGGGAACGTTCCTCCTCCCCTTCCTTGGATGAAACCAGATTACCTCCCATTCCTCAGGCGTTTTATGACTGCCGTGGGTTTAGCACATAAAAATGAACGTAATAATGTTAAGTAAAGTCGGAAGTGGTGAGATGTGCATGACGGTCCATGTGTACTAAGAGGGTAAACACGCCGTTGTATGATTCTCAGGCGGCAGACTACTGCTGCTGCTGCTACTGCTGCTGCAGCTGCTGCTGCTGCTGCTAGCTGCTATGGCCTGCTTGCTGATGGCACTGCTACTGCTGCTGCTGTGCTGCTTATTGCTGCTACTGCTGTTACTGCTGCTGCTGCTACTTGCTGCTGTTGCTGCTACTGCTGCTGCTGCTGCTACTTGCTAGCTGCTGCTCGCTGCTGCTGCTACGCCTACTGCTGCGCTACTGCTGCTGCTGCTGACTGCTGCTGACTGGCTACTGCTGCTGCTATGCTATGCTGCTACTGCTGCTGCTGCTGCTGCTATGCTGCTGCTGCTCTGCTGCTTGCTATTGCTGCTACTGCTAGCTTCTGCTTGCTGCTCTGCTAGCTACTCTGCTACTGCTGCTGCTGCTGCTACTGCTGCCTGCTTCACTGCTGCTGCTGCACTGCTCTGTGCTGCTACTGCTGCTTAGCTGCTGACTGCGCACTGCTGCTGCTGCTGCTACTGCTGCTGCTACTGCTGCTGCTGCTACGCTGCTGCACTGCTGCCACTCTGCTGCTGCTGAGCTGCTGCGCTGCTGCTACTGCTGCCTGCTACTGCGCTTGCTGCTGCTGCTGCTGCTGCCTCTGCATGCTGACTGCTGCTACTCTGCTGCTAGCTGCTGCTGCTAGCTGCTGCATGCTGCTAGCGCTACTGCGCTGCTGCTGCTGCCTGCTACTACTGCTGCTGCTACTATGCTGCTGCTGCCTGCTCTGCTGTGCTGCTGCTAGCTGCTGCTACTGCGCACTGCTGCTGACTGCTAGACTGCTGCTGCTGCTGCTACTGCTGCTACTGCTGCTGCACTGCTACTACTGCTGCTGGACTGCTGCGCCTTAGCTGCTGCTACAGGCTGCACTCGCGCTGCGCTGCTGCTACGCTGCACTGCTGCTCCACTGCTGGCTGCTGCTGCTACTACTGCTGCTGCTGCTGCTCTGCTGCTACTACTGCTGCTGCTGCTGCTGCTGCTGCTGCTGCTGCTGCTTTTCTGCTCTCTACTGCTTTATTTTACTTTTATTTTCATTATCTCTTTTTTTCTTTTTCGTTTTTTGTTTTTCATTTATCTTCATTTATTTTTTGCTTTGATTTGTTTTTTTTTATTTTATCTCCTTTCCCCTTCATTCCTCTTTTTCTTCTTCTTCCTTTCTTCTTACATTAACAAAGTTGGTATTCTCAGGCTCCAGGAAGTAATTGCAATAACGGCGTAAATGACGCACTGATCAATAACATAAATAGGTATTGCATGGTGCAAATTAATAATGATAAGAAAAGGGAGTTGAATGAGGGATATTTTTTTATCAAAATAATTTAAAATATATTACTGAAGAACGAATCATATGTTTTATTATTCTGCAAAATCTTTATTTCTGTTCCCCCACTCAAGACTTTTTTTTTTCTTTTTAATCTCTGTTTATCTTTTTAAAATCTTCCCTTCGTTCCGTCCTCTTATTTTCTGCCTTTCCCATGGCTTATATTTCTTACTCCGTCTCCCGTATCCTCTTTACCTTTCCCGTTCCCATATCCTCTTTCCTTTTTCTTCCTCTTCTGTCGTTTATTATCGGGTATCCCCTGACGTGTGCTGTGTCTGGCCTGGCTACCATGGAGTGACCTGCCACACAGCATCATCAACGACATGATCCCGTCCCCTGGGATGCTCCCGTCCCAGCCTCCTGGGATGCTCCCGTCCCAGCCTCCTGGGATGCTCCCGTCCCAGCCTCCTGGGATGCTCCCGTCCCAGCATCCTGGGATGCTCCCGTCCCAGCCTCCTGGGATGCTCCCGTCCCAGCATCCTGGGATGCTCCGTCCCAGCATCCTGGGATGCTCCCGTCCCAGCATCCTGGGATGCTCCCGTCCCAGCATCCTGGGATGCTCCCGTCCCAGCATCCTGGGATGCTCCCGTCCCAGCCTCCTGGGATGCTCCCGTCCCAGCATCCTGGGATGCTCCCGCCCAGCCTCCTGGGATGCTCCCGTCCCAGCATCCTGGGATGCTCCCGTCCCAGCCTCCTGGGATGCTCCCGTCCCAGCATCCTGGGATGCTCCCGTCCCAGCATCCTGGGATGCTCCCGTCCCAGCATCCTGGGATGCTCCCGTCCCAGCATCCTGGGATGCTCCCGTCCCAGCATCCTGGGATGCTCCCGTCCCAGCATCCACTATGTTGGATCATTGCCGCTACGTAGACACACTTTCTAGGGATCTGCATTCAAAGTGTCGTCCCGAGGCTTGTCATGGCTTTCTTCCTGCTGATGCTGCTGATGATGCTGATGCTGCTGATGCTGCTGATGCTGCTGATGCTGCTATTGCTTTTGTTGCTGCTGCTTTTGTTATTGTTATTGTTGCTGATGCTGCTGTTGTTATCGTTGCTGATGCTGCTGTTGTTATCGTTGCTGATGCTGCTGCTGTTACTGCAGTTATTATTTTTGTTGATTATACTTCTACTACAGCTGTTGTTGCTGCTGCTACTGCTGTTGCTACTGCTGCTACTAATGCAGCAGGTGCTGCTGCTGCTACTAATGCAGCAGGTGCTGCTGCTGCTACTAATGCAGCGTATGCTGCTGTTGCTGCTACTAACATAATTCTACTGTTGTTGTTATTGTAGTTGTTGCTGCAGAAGCACCAACAACTACACAACGTCGCCTCATAGAACAGTTCAGAGCAATGTTCTTCATACAGTCTGTCGTCATGACACTCCCTAGAGAGCCTGCCCGCCGTGTCATCCTGGATCATCGCCCGCACTCCATATTCATGTCCCTGGCTCCCCAGATCATGTCCCTGGCTCCCCAGATCATGTCCCTGGCTCCCCAGATCATGTCCCTGGCCCCCAGATCATGTCCCTGGCTCCCCAGATCATGTCCCTGGCTCCCCAGATCATGTCCCTGGCTCCCCAGATCATGTCCCTGGCTCCCCAGATCATGTCCCTGGCCCCCAGATCATGTCCCTGGCTCCCCAGATCATGTCCCTGGCCCCCAGATCATGTCCCTGGCTCCCCAGATCATGTCCCTGGCTCCCCAGATCATGTCCCTGGCTCCCCAGATCATGTCCCTGGCTCCCCAGATCATGTCCCTGACTCCTCAGTAACTTGGCCGCTCGTAAAGACTTGCCTTTAGAGGCTGTAAACTTTAACTGCAAATCTAGACTGCCAAAAAATCCCATACCTGCCAAATACAAGATTTCTACTTTCAGTATACATAAAAAAAAAATTTAATACTTGAAAGGGAAATTTTCTATATGGGAAATTATTATAATAATTTTCTATTTGTTTTCTGCGTAACAAGACTAAAAAAGAAATGGTCATAGAGTTACAGTCATTACAAAACATATATTACAGTAAGAAAAGTATTGTGATCATGATTATGTAATAGAGCCATATTAGTGATATTATTAGACATAAAAAGTGTAATATGAAAGGAGAAAAGTGATACACATTTGTGTTATCATGTTAGATTTCCACAACATGATTATACACGCGAAAAGATGACTGAGCTTGAAGAAAGACTGGAAACTATCTTAAAACATTTGCTGAAGCGGATATCAGCGTTTCCGTGACAAATCACTCACCATTATCGGGATTCACACTAACACAAGGAACAGGTAGAAAGGGTAATTATAGGCAGCAGACAGGGGAGGGCACAGGAGAGTGGTGGAGTAATAGTGGAAGTAGTAGTGGTAGTGGAGTCAGTCATATTCTGGGAGAGAGGAGCACTGCAATACAGCTGGATAAGGACAAGAACACAGAGGGGGAGGAAAATGATGAAAATAAAATAAAGAAGGACAAATACAAGGAGAAATGCAGAGGAGAAAGAAGAAAGAGGAGAAGGGGAAAGAGATAGAAGGGGAAGGAATCAGGTTAAGTCACGGGTGTTCTGAAGTTTGGAGCATTTAACAATGTAATGGGAGAGGAAAGCATCAACAGAGACAAAGCCAGGGCTAAGATTCATACAGGGAAAGTTGTGTATAAGGGAGGATTCAACCAGACGGTGACTGTGAAAGTTGGACGTAGGGTAGACAGTTTTAGCAGAAGACCAATCAATGGGATGACTGTGATCTCTGACATGACAGAAAAGAGCATTGTTGGTGTCGGCCTAACACTATTTTTGTGCTCCCTAAGTCTGTCAGAAAGAGATCGGCCAGTTTCACCAAAGTACTGAAGAGGACAGGAGGAGCAAGAAATAGAGTAGACACCAGGAGAATCTATAGAGGGAGGGGAGGTATGAACTAGATTAGTGCGAAGAGTGTTAGTCTGGCGAAAGGTAAGTTTGATGTCTAAGGAACGGAGAGAGTTGTTGAGATTAGAGAGACCAGAGATGTAGGGAAGGCAGAGGACAGGAGAGTTCCCAGGAGTAGAGGGTTTAGGAGAGAAGAAAGTCCGTTTGGCACGAGAGAAAGCGGGTTGTGTGTGTATTGTTCCAGTCACGGTATTGTGCTTTTTTTGTTATAATAACAATGTACAAACAAATCACTGAAAATGCAATAAAACATTAGCAAAAGATGAGACAAAATTTAAATTAGGTAAACAAACCAAGACTGACCAACAAGGTAGGGTGGACAATTTAAAAAACATGGGGGAAACAAGTGACCCCTCCCTTCTTCATTCAATACTTATCTGGTCGGAAGAGCCCAGACATGCCAGTTAAAATGACTCTCCGAATCGTAGCATACCTGTGATTGGTTTCGAGAGTTGTTCTACTCTCACAGCTTGGTCCGTTGCCAAGCTTCCTGTTGATTGCCTGTTCACCAGGTTGTTGCTGTTGGCGGCCCGCTGGGCTATATAGTCATCACAGTCTGGTTAATCAGGTGTTTGTACTTGGTAGAGGTAGTGATTCAGTTTCGGGGGCCACGGATGTTGACACACTGTTTTCTTATTGTGCTCATGGCACCCATTCTTTTTCGCTGGGTATACTATTTGGCACTTCCGTATCTCTTCCTACATATCTGCTCATCCCTCCTTCAGAGTACTACATGTTCTGTATTTCCCACCTCCAGAACCCCGGCTATCATGGTTCTCTCAATACCTTCATAAATGTTACTTTGCTCACACACCAATATCACGTCCACTCCCTAAACACACTTGTCTCCACTCACTCCCAACTAACATCCTCACACACATCTTCCTCTAACACACACACACACACACACACACACATATATATATATATATATATATATATATATATATATATATATATATACATGTGTGTGTGAGCGAGTGTAGTACGTTCGTTCTGATTATTTTTTTTAGAAAAGAAAACCTCGGAACTTGTGTGGCAGGTTTAGATTTACTGAAAGTTTCTATTCCATGAGAGGAGCGTGGGAGAGGAGGATGCTCTCTGCATGCAGCGCCTCATATCTCCCAGGGGCAGCCTAGCAGCGGCCTTGCTAATGCAATTCTCCAGCCGCCGGACGTTAGGTATTTGGCCTGGATTACTGCTGCAGTGGCACACGAAGCCGACTTTATCTCACTCTGAGTACGTTGCCTTAATCTTGCAGAGTAACCTGAGTAATCCTCTGAGGACGACGGGATGATCCTCTCGGTATGCTAGCTAATACCTTGAGTGTCATCTTGTGTCTGGCGGAGTAGTAAATGATACGACCAGTGAATCCGTCAACTCTGGACGTCCACGACCAGACCGCTCTTAGGTTTATTTGGCTCTGGCCGTGAATTAAAGTTGTGAAAACTGTCACATTCAGAATAAATATATAAAAATATACAAAAAAAAAAAATAATGTTCCGAGGGCCCTATTTCAGCCTACGTCCCCTAATCCCCTTTCGCTCTGAGTGGCCCTGACACACAGACATATACCTTAAAAAAGGTCATGAATATTTGCGGATCTGTGGCCTTAAGGAAAAGTAAAATATCTGTATTTAAGCAATAGATCTTTCCTATGTTACAAACATTCAATAAATTTATTGAAAATTTGTTTGATTACTATGGAAAAATCATTCAGTTGTATTATAAACTGCATTCTGTCTTATCACAGAAATAAAATTATATTAAAAAACAGCTTTCTATTTTGTTATAGAAACAGCAGCCAAAACTAATTCGCATCTCTAAAGGCTTTCACATGTTTTTCATAAACAAAGAATTTGTACTGTAGTATTTCAGATATAACTGTTACTGATTCACCGCCTGCCTACGTGAATCACTGACCGTTAGGTGACTAATGCTGACCTAGCATGATGTCACAAGCTCTTTGAATCCGTGCCCTCCAGGCACTGCCCTCAGTTCAGTTCTAGACTAGACAGGAAGGAGACAGGACAGGCTCTGAGCATTCTCCTTATTTTACCACTAATAAGTTACCAGCTATGCTTCGTGTGTGTTTATTCCCAAATCCATCGATCAAAGCCCACACGATATAAGGGTGTATAAGAGGTATACATAAGAGGCAATGTATATGAGTGTATAAGTAGCATTATATATTAGAGGCAATGTATATGAGTGTAAAAGTAGCATTATATATTAAAGGCAATGTATAAGAGGTATACATAAGAGGCAATGTGTAAGAGTGTATAAGAGGTAATGTATAAGAGTGTATAAGAGGTAATGTATAAGAGTGTATAAGAGGTAATGTATTAGAGGTAATGTATAAGAGTGTATGAGGTAATGTATAAGAGTGTATAAGAGGTAATGTATAAGAGTGTATAAGAGGTAATGTATAAGAGTGCATAAGAGGTAATGTATAAGAGGTAATGTATAAGAGTGTATAAGAGGTAATGTATAAGAGTGTATAAGAGGTAATGAATAAGAGTGTATAAGAGGTAATGTATAAGAGTGTATAAGAGGTAATGTATAAGAGTGTATAAGAGGTAATGTATAAGAGTGTATAAGAGGTAATGTATAAGAGTGTATAAGAGGTAATGTATAAGAGTGTATAAGAGGTAATGTATAAGAGGTAATGTATAAGAGGTAATGTATAAGAGTGTATAAGATATAACGTATAAGAGTGTATAAGAGGTAATGTATAAGAGTGTATAAGAGGTAATGTATAAGAGTGTATAAGAGGTAATGTATAAGAGTGTATAAGAGATAATGTATTAGAGGTAATGTATAAGAGTGTATGAGGTAATGTATAAGAGTGTATAAGAGGTAATGTATAAGAGTGTATAAGAGGTAATGTATAAGAGTGTATAAGAGGTAATGTATAAGAGTGTATAAGAGGTAATGTATAAGAGTGTATAAGAGGTAATGTATAAGAGTGTATAAGAGGTAATGTATAAGAGTGTATAAGAGGTAATGTATAAGAGTGTATAAGAGGTAATGTATAAGAGTGTATAAGAGGTAGTGTATAAGAGTGTATAAGAGGTAATGTATAAGAGTGTATAAGAGGTAATGTATAAGAGTGTATAAGAGGTAATGTATAAGAGTGTATAAGAGGTAATGTATAAGAGTGTATAAGAGGTAATGTATAAGAGTGTATAAGAGTGTATAAGAGGTAATGTATAAGAGTGTATAAGAGGTAATGTATAAGAGTGTATAAGAGGTAGTGTATAAGAGTGTATAAGAGGTAATGTATAAGAGTGTATAAGAGGTAATGTATAAGAGTGTATAAGAGGTAATGTATAAGAGTGTATAAGAGGTAATGTATAAGAGTGTATAAGAGGTAATGTATAAGAGTGTATAAGAGGTAATGTATAAGAGTGTATAAGAGGTAATGTATAAGAGTGTATAAGAGGTAATGTATAAGAGGTAATGTATAAGAGTGTATAAGAGGTAATGTATAAGAGGTAATGTATAAGAGTGTATAAGAGGTAATGTATAAGAGTGTATAAGAGGTAATGTATAAGAGTGTATAAGAGGTAATGTATAAGAGGTAATGTATAAGAGGTAATGTATAAGAGTGTATAAGAGGTAATGTATAAGAGTGTATAAGAGGTAATGTATAAGTGTATAAGAGGTAATGTATAAGAGTGTATAAGAGGTAATGTATAAGAGTGTATAAGAGGTAATGTATAAGAGTGTATAAGAGGTAATGTATAAGAGTGTATAAGAGGTAATGTAATCACTCTAAGTCAACACCGAGACCACATAATAAATTCTCCGTAATTAAAACACACAATATTTCAGCGATATTTGGAGTGTAAATTCATTGAGAGTGAGGCAGTGCATTAAAGGTTATTACTGCACACTCAGGTCTACCTCTGGCAAACACACGCGTATGTATATAATGTATATATATATATATATATATATATATATATATATATATATATATATATATATATATATATATATATATATATATATATATACTGAGTGGTGCATAACTGTGTATATACATTACTAGGTGTATAACTCTTGATGTAAATATTTTACTGAATACACGGTGAGAGGTGTGTATCACTATGTATAATGAATACAGTGCAGAGGTGTGTACCTCGTAATGCAAGGCTGTTCAAATTAGGAAAATATTTGAAATAATTCTATTATGTGCCCAGGGAATCTTTAGGAACAAATTTATTCTTATTAATTTTATTTTTTATTTAAGTTTACTATATACATATTATATAATTAATATACATTTATTTTAATGCATTATATACAATCACTATGCCTTTATATATATATATATATATATATATATATATATATATATATATATATATATATATATATATACAGTAGAGTAGACCGTCGTTACGTTCCTGAAAATGCTGTGTTAAACTCTCAAGATCTTATGGAAAAAATAGAGTTACGTTCCTTGGAGCCCCAAAAGGCAAATAACTTTTTTTTTTTTTTTAGACCTCCAGATCTTACAAAAATAAAAGGAATATGTAATTGTAGTTCATTGTCGTGATGTATTATGTTGTTTTTACTGCTTAAGACTACAAATGCAACAGAAATAATAGTATTTCTTACCCTTAAATTGTGGGTGCTGGTGTTTGTCGATGATTGTGAAGAGAGTGGAAGAGTTATACTGTGGCCCTACTGGGCTGAGGTGGATGGTAGAGGTTCTGGTACTGTAGTCGATGGTTGTACTGGAGTGTGCATAAATTCTGTAATGGATTTTTGTTCTATTTTACCCTGCAGTACATTATACAACTGATGGTAAGGCATCAGCTGCTCTAGACAGTTTCAGGGTCTTCTTCAGTGAAAAAGTCTAACTTTAAGTCATTCAGTAAGTCAATCAAGTCTTTCAGTCAGTCAAGTCATTCAGTCAGTCAAGTCATTCAGTCAGTCAAGTCATTCAGTCAGTACGTCAAGTCAGTCAGTCAAGTCAGTAAGTTATTCAATCAAGTCAGTAAGTTATTCAGTCAAATCAGTAAGTCATTCAGTCAAGTCAGTCAGTTAGTAAGTCATTCAGTCAAGTCAGTAAGTCATTCAGTCAAATCATTCAGTCAAGTCAGTAAGTCATTCAGTCAAATCATTCAGTCAAGTCAGTAAGTTATTCAGTCAAGTCAGTAAGTTATTCAGTCAAGTCAGTAAATCAGTCAGTCAAGCCAGTAAGTTATTCAATCAAGTCAGTAAGTCATTCAGTCAAGTCAGTAAGTCATTCAGTCAAGTCAGTAAGTTATTCTGTCAAGTCAGTCAGTCAAGTCAGGATGGTGGTTGGGTGGGGGTGGGGGGGGATGGCGGTAGGTCTCCCCCGTTGACTCACTGGTGTAGCCGAGCGACTCTAAATGTTTTCCCTCCCACAACGTGTTAAATTAATTTTACGATGTGTTAAACAAAAATATGCCTATGCCGCAATTCTTCATTCATGCTATAACCAAAACGTGCAAAACAAGTTATTTTGAATCATGAACAGAACTGTGGCTTGGCCAGGACTTGATCCTGCGTTCCCATGCTCAGCCCTGTGTGGATTGACCAAAGTATGCATCACTCTCTCCATTGGTCCACCATCCTAAAACACCAGGCGCCCAGCAGTACTGAGCATGTTATCCCTGATGCAAGGACATTTGTGGTCATGGAGCCTCAGAGACTAATTTCAACCTCATCCTGTTTGGTGTACCAGCCTTCACCAGCAGTCTATATATCAATGAAATAACGAAACAAGTGATTTTGAATCATTAACAGAACTGCTGGGCGCCTGGTGTTTAAGGATGGTGGTCCAATAGATAGAGTGACTCGTACTATGTTCAGTTCACATGGAGCTGGGCATAGGAATGCATGATCGAGTCTTGGCCAAGTTGCAGTTCTGTTCATGATTGAAAATAACTTGTTTTGTGATTATATATACATGTATATATATATATATATATATATATATATATATATATATATATATATATATATATATATATATATATATATATATATATATATGCTTCTTAACGTCAGCAGTGAAATACCAATGGCATCGCAAGTCTTGTACAAGACTAAGTGTTATCTCTGTCATTAAGTGTAACAGTGTGTTATATTAACCAAATTAGTTTACTGAATCTTGGTAAGTAACTTTATCTACAAATATGACATTAGAAGACATTTAGATTTTGACATGAACTCCTTAATGCAGTTCGGGCGTTAAAAATAAGAAGTGAGACAGCAGTGAATACCGTTCCCCCCAAAAAAAAAAAAAAAAATAAAACGGGTGTTATATAGTGAACGACGTCTGTTAGACATTTAGCGCACGGAATATCGGAAAACTTACGTGTTTGGTTTAATTGGAAGTTTAAAGTTTCGTTCCACCTGAAGATTATACTTTTTCCGAAAACAATCTGCCCCGAGTGAGGATCGAACTCACGACCTTGAGATTATGAGACTCACGCGCTGCCTACTGCGCCATCGAGGCTTACTTCGTATTGTACACAAAAAAAAAAAGAAACAAAACTGATCTTTTAAAGACGATTATTCAAGTTTTTTTTTTTTTACAACAATTTAGATTTTCCGCACCTGCTTTGTATAGTAACGTATGTGTAAATTCCTTAGCCTAGAATAATCCAGGAAAGTTGACGTGATTAATTATCCTTGAGATTCAGTAAGCAATAATTGCGCTCTAATTTACTTTCTATTTAACAATATCAAGGTAGAGTAAGGGCTCATAAATCCCATGACACCAAATAAACCATCTTACACTCAACAAAAATGAATATTGCATTTTAAGGTAGAGTTATATATATATATATATATATATATATATATATATATATATATATATATATATATATATATATATATATATATATATATATATATATATATATATATATATATATTATATATATATATATATATATATATATATATATATATATATATATATATATATATATATATATGTATTTGATGTTGAACCTTGGAAAACCAACATTGTTTTAACTAGATATGAATTTACCGTATTGGGCCTATCATCCACGGAACCTAGGTTCAATTCCCCTGTCCATTTTGTCAGGGTTAGCCACCTGGGATAACCAAGAATGTCAGAGGTTCATCGGGGGACTGTCTGTCTTATTTCTATTATGGTCCTTCAATCTTGTCCTCCTAGGATGCTACTAACACCCAAATAGGTGTAAGGAAACATGCCATACGTATCTACCCTTTCCGGGGATCGAACCATGGACACTCAATGTGTTGGGCGAGAGATTTGAGGTGTTCCATAGCTCGAACGCTAGCGCACTCAGCTCATAACACTGAGGTCCGGAGTTCGAATCTCCTCAGGTACGGCTGGAAAACATTAGGGACGTGTTTCCATAAGACACTTATTGTCCCTGTTCACCATCAGTTTAAAATGGGTACCTGGATGTTAGTCGACTGGTGTGGGTTGCATCCTGGGACAAAACTGACCTAATTTGCGGGAAATGCTCATCATAACAAGTGGCTTTCTATTAGTAGTATGTCATTGATGTCAGCTATGGTCTGTATACCTTGTACATGTACTTGTAGTAAATAAAGATATTATTATTATATTATTAAACGAGCCACCTAAAACACCTTCCCGTGCCGGGAATCGAACCCGGGCCTCGCGGGTGAGAGCCGCGTATCCTAGCCACTAGACAACACGGGATACATGATTTAGCTTCTAACTCTGTGAAAAGTGACACATTAAAATATTTGGCACACACTTATGTATCGAATTCTGATAATTAAGAATACCATCTAAAGAATCCTGACTTGATTGAGCGTAACATACCAAGTGGAACGACCTAGACAACGAAGTGGTAGAGGCAGAACCCCATACACAGCTTCAAGAATAGGTATGATAGGGCTCAACGCATCCAGGAGTGAAACCGGTAGAGCGGCCAGTAGAGAGGCGGGGCCAGCAGCTGAGACTCAACCCCTGCAACCACACTTAGGTGAGTATTCTTGTACGCAATAACAAATTCCAAAGCCAAGTGGTTGAGTCACTTGTCACATCCCCTGTCTACCTATATACCTTTATTCCTAATTCATTGTACTGAATTGTCCTATCCCTTATCCTTACCAATCCTTTAGTCATCCTAAGCAAAGCAAAAGAAACATGTAAGGAATAACTTAATGTATAATCCAAAATCATACTTAAAAAAAATCATCAGGAAGTTTACAGTATTAAATATTGCTACCTAAAACAAACACAAAAGAGTCTATCATCCTTCTTTGAATATTTTCCCACGCTTCTATATCCATTCTGAAGTATAGAAGCCACGTCCGTAACCCACAATCTAAATGAAGCCTTACCAATTTTTAATTGAGTTAGTTCCTTATGATAGATAAAAAATATCCCAACTTTAAACAAAGAAGTATGTACTAGCGAGTACATTACTGTACTTGCTTTCACCAACAATGGAATGGAACAGGTAAAATATATAAACAAATCATAGAATTAAAAATGGTTGTCATCTATCAATGATCCGGCCTCGCTAAACAGCCTCATGCTATATCACAAAATTGATAACTAGCATTAAATAAAAATAAAGCAATCTGAAATTTTGTCCTTTACAGGTTTATCGCTTAATTTGATAATAATAATAATAATAATAATAATAATAATAATAATAATAATAATAATAATAATAATAATAATAATAATAATAATAATGGACTGTAAGTTCTGAGGGGAGTCTTCCCCTCAGAACTTACAAAAGAGGTCAGAGAGTAGATGTTAGGTCACAGGACACTCAAAACATGTTGAAAGAAGAACAGTAGTATATTAACATTATTACATAAGTAAACAGTGATTGACCTGTAGTAAGAAACTGCACAGAGGTAAATTAACCCTGTGGGAAAAATTTCTATCTTCACTTGCCAATTAGTTCAACCTGCTCTCTAGTTATTCTCGGTTAAATTTTGGTTGGGTCAGCGTTTTTTATCCTAGTATACATTTCCTTAAAATAATATTAAGAGGAGGATGGATTGTCTAGATAATACTGAACCAAAACAGACGATTGTAGCAGAACATTTCAGAAGTGAATCCTGAATGGATGGTGAGAATGATATTAGATCCAGTTTCATACAGAGGACGACCATTACTCCACATTAAAATAAAAAGGCAATGAATTACGCAGTAAATCTGCCAGGATAAGAAACAAAAGTCGAGAGAGATACTAATATTTGACTGAGTGCAGGAGAAAACAATATGAGGGCTAGAAGTGAGGAGTTACTAAATCAATATAGAGAGGATATTGCTAATACTAGAAGCCAGGGGTGGATTGGCTGTCATACATGGCATCTGAGGGTGGGAAACCAGTGAATATCCAGAGATATTGCACTGAGTTGCAGGGTGAGGAAATGTTGAGGAAACCCATATAAAGTTCATTGAAGTCTAGGACACTCGTAGTGTCATGAAGCGGCACATTCTCGCATCACCTGTGATTAACGTTCTCATATGAACTTTATTTTGGCTACCTCGTTGTCACAAATATCACGGCCGTATTTTTTCTAGTTTATTTACGTGGTTAAATATACGTTTTATAACGTTATACAATCTAGTCTACCCCAACGTAGCCTAACCAATCGTAACCTTAATTAACCTAACCTAACTTAAAAAAATAGTAATGAGATTTGGAAAAAAAAAATACTGGAAGCACTAAGAAATTGACGCTAAGTAACACGTCAATAACAGTCGTGGTTAAAGGAGAATTAGGTTGCAATAAATGAGGGTTGACTTCATCAAAGTGAATTAACACGCGGACAAGAAGCACTTGTTATGACTGCCATTGTGGACTGTATATTGAGCTGTGAGAGTGTGAAACCTAATTGTATCAGGCCAGTGTTTGAGCTGCCAGAAGCTGGAATGAAGCCAATGAGTGAGTTGGTAAACAGAGATTTTGGATAGAGAGAGATAGAGAAGGGAGGACAGAATTTGACAGTGATTTGCAGTCTGTGTCGTGCAGTTAGGTTTGCAAGTTCTACTGTGTTGTGGGACTGTGCAAGTTCTTGTACAAGTAGAATGATAGTTATAATTCACAAATAACCCACACTTAGAGAGGATATTTTAGCCTGACACTCGAACACAACAAACACCCTCACACCCACACTGCCACAACCATCCCCACACCTACGCCACTACAGCCACAGCCACACCAACACCACAGCCATCCCCACACTTACACCACCACAGCTACCCCCACACCCACAACAGCAACAACCAACCCTATGTCCCACGGACAAGTTGGAACCCACAATGCTCTTCCAAGACTCTGGGAAATAATTAAAGTCGGAGAAGGAAATCAATGGATTATTAAACCGGAGCTTCAGAACTTCTCGTTGAGTCCCTCAGTGATGGAGGGAGGGAGAGGATGGTTGAGGGAGGGAGGGAGAGGATGGTTGAGGGAGGGAGGGAGAGGATGGTTGAGGGAGGGAGGGAGGGAGAGGATGGTTGAGGGAGGGAGGGGATGGTTGAGTAAGTAAGTTTATTCAGGTATACACAAATACAGTTACATAGATTTTCATACATAGCAACATATGTGTAAATAACCTAGGATAACCCAAAAAGAGGTCAGGCAAAGTCACTTATTTCCATGGGGAGAAAAGGGATGGGGGAAAGAAAGACTGAGGTGGGAAAAGTGGGTCATGGAGGGAACAGAGGAGTCATGGAGGGAACAGAGGAGTCATGGAGGGAACAGAGGAGTCATGGAGGGAACAGAGGAGTCATGGAGGGAACAGAGGAGTCATGGAGGGAACAGAGGAGTCATGGAGGGAACAGAGGGGTCATGGAGGGAACAAAGGGGTCATGGAAGAAAGGGATAAGACTGGAGGATCATTAAGGTTGCTTGTCACCTGTACACTGCCAGTCGGGCAAACTTTAAACTTTAAAATATATATCCGAATAAACTCTCAGTGTATATGCAGTGAGAGACACATACTTCTCAGTGTATTTATAATCAGAGATGCCTCTCAGTGTATATACAGTGATAAATACACACCTCTTATTAGATATACACACCCTATTCTTGTTGTTTAACTGTGAACTTGATTACTGGGGTTTAAAGTCAACTACACTAGGGTCATTAAGGCTGCATGTCACCTGTTCGCCACCAGTCAAGAATACTTTAATATCTTAAATAAGGATTAAAGTATATCCCTTGGCTTATATAAACTGAGAGACATGTGTATCTCGGTGTATATACCCTGCATTGTATGTGAGGATGGTGAAATGCATTCATATATTCGGCTGTGGTTTGGTATCCGTACCAAAAAAGATTTATTATTATTATTATCCTATTATTTATTACCCACAAGGGTTGTGAGCGCTTGAATAACATGAGTATTACAAAAGAATTTGAGAGAAAACGGGACAGTTTGAGCGTTAACTATGTTAATGTAATTACAAGCAAGTCTTTCCAACACCAGCGATAATGTTAATGCATTGGGAAGCTAAATCTGAAGCCCAGTTTACCCGGTAAACTGGGCGCGGACCTCCCCATGACCTAAACCACACCACACTGCTCAAACCACGTCCGTATCACGCCCACGTTACACCAGAACTACTCTCTTCTCACCATGCCCAAATCGTACCTCCATCACACTTCAATGGATCGCATTCTCCTCCTTCACCGTCTCAAAGCATTTTACGGGAAAGAAAACTTCAAACGACTTCTCTCTTCAGTCTCGTATTCACCTGCCAAGCAAAAATTAGAAATCTGAAAAAAAATCCTTTAGCAACATGGGCAGACAGGTGTTGGCTCCATGGAGCCAGCCTCACCGACTCACAATTGGATTTTCGATCATTTGCGCCGGGACTTTTGCCGACCAGTCGACGTTCTGGCATTCAATTATCGAGGCCCCCAGGGCTGGAGGTAAGATGAAAGGGAGAATCCTCGCTGCTGAACTCGATATCAAAGGAGTTTTAAATTGTGGATTCATAAGGGCTAGTTAATGGCTCTGAAGGTGGTGGTGAGGAGACAGCAGCTGGGTGGGTCGCCCTGCAGGCCTCCACGCACGAAGCCACAGATGAGAGGCTGTGAGAGTGGTACAGAGAGATGAGAGGCTGTGAGATTGGTACAGAGAGATGAGAGGCTGTGAGAGTGGTACAGAGAGATGAGAGGCTGTGAGAGTGGTACAGAGAGATGAGAGGCTGTGAGAGTGGTACAGAGAGATGAGAGGCTGTGAGAATGGTACAGAGAGATGAGAGGCTGTGAAAGTGGTACAGAGAGATGAGCGTAATGGAGAAGGAAGATGGGAAGGAGGGGGTAATAAGAACATGGAAAACTGGGAGGAAAATGGACACATGTAACTAATGTGACATTTTATTGTGGCAACGTTTCGCTCTCCAGGAACTTTGTGAAGCCGCTAATTCTACCATTATTACTAACTCGGAGGAAGAATGAGAGATGGAAGAAGATGCGAAGGAACAAGGGAAAAAGTGAGAGGAAAGAGATGAGGCAACAAGATGATGGTTTAGAGATGGAGATGAAAGAGAAGCAACAATGGGAAGAGTGAGAGGAGATGAAAGAGGAAAAGCAAAAGGAAGAATTTGAGAACGAGGTCAATGAGAAGCAAAAAGAGGAAAAGTGACGGAATGAGGTGAAAGAGAAGAAGTAACAGGAGGAAGCGTTAGAAAATAAGGTGAAGAAAAACGAAAAAGAAGAAGAAATTGGAGGAAGGAGAGGAATTATATGAGAGTGGATAGGACAAGAGGACTAAACACGTAGTGCAGCACAAGAGGGAATACGAACACAGGGAGACAGGTGAGCGGTAGCAAGACTAGCTTGTGCAAATGAGGAAGATGAGAGAAGAGGAGGGAAGAAAGCGAGAGATGAGGACTGTGAAAATCATGGGAAAGAGAAAACAGGAACTAAAAGATAGAATTTGAAAGTTTGAAACACCAGCAACACAGCCAAACACCCCCTCCCCCCAAAAAAAAAAAAAACATGAAAAAATTCACTCCATTGCTTATTTTTTTCCTAATATAATAATAATAAAAATAATAATAAATTCAGTGCACGTCGCTTAGAAACAGTTATCAGAAAATAACAGAGTAGTGGCAACATAATAACCAACAAGGATCTTACTAAGAGACACCTCGATGATGTTCCTCGCTACTTTAAAGTTCCTGACGGAGAGAATCACTTACTGGAGCAACATAAAGGAAATATCCGAGGAGTTACTTAGAGTAATATAATAGTGGAAGGATTATGGGCAAAGGAAGGAGAGAGAGAGTTGAAAATTACGAAGACTGGCCAAAATATCACAAACTAATCGACATATTAATGACAACTGACACCATTAAAACAATAACGAGAAAAATACATTACCAAAGTACCAGGTTTGCAGCAACTTAATAAAAGGAAGAGAAATTCAGAACAAATCCTCAACGCAGGGAGTAAAAAACTAGCAAATTGGATAACAAAGAGAGGAAGTATAATGGGTGAGGAGGCGTGAGGGAGGGAGTAAGGGAGGCAGGAACCAGGCCGGGAAGATACAGAGATTCATAATTACATTAGAGATTAAAGTGGAATGTATCAGTTGGTGCACATGTGCCCTGGGGAACCTCCAGGAACGAGACACCACCGCCACTGCAAATTGGTAAGGATTTAACACTCTGGTGAAGATATGGGGAGCAACGCATCTTGAGTTTCCACTGGGAATTCATGATGGAGTATCAGAAATTTTTGTTTCAGAGTGTAAGGTGTTTGTAGTGGAGGGTAGACACACTATATTATGTGTAAGGTGTGTGTAGTGGAGGGTAGACACACTATATTATGTGTAAGGTGTGTGTAGTGGAGGGTAGACACACTATATTATGTGTAAGGTGTGTGTAGTGGAGGTAGACACACTATATTATGTGTAAGGTGTGTGTAGTGGAGGGTAGACACACTATATTATGTGTAAGGTGTGTGTAGTGGAGGGTAGACACACTATATTATGTGTAAGGTGTGTGTAGTGGAGGGTAGACACACTATATTATGTGTAAGGTGTGTGTAGTGGAGGGTAGACACACTATATTATGTGTAAGGTGTGTGTAGTGGAGAGTAACACACTCTCCGACATTATATCTTAAAACATAGTGAAGAAAATAGTCACAATATCGTGGGTGAGAAAATTAACAAACAGATTTGAGAGAAAACTCCCGACGACGTTTCATGCGATATTTTCCGAGTGTCTTGTCCGATTAACTTTAACCTTCATCGACGATAACTTGATAATGAAACTTGTGAGAGACTTCAAGCTTAACATACTGGGGTATTTTAGGATGCTGATCTCTCTGAGATGAAAAGATAATACCTTTTCAGTTTAGTCTCAAAGCTGATGTTTCTTAGTAGTAGAAGGTTTGAATTATATTTCCGCAGAGTATATCCCGATTTGCCATTTTTATTGAAGAAATTGGATTATTAATTTCCATATACACAAATAACCCGTACATAGGAGAGACGAGTTTACCACGACGTTTCGGTCCCACTTGGACCATTTACAAAGTCACATTAACAGAAAAGAGAGATGGAGCCAATATGTAGACCAGCTGGTAGGGACGGGACAAGAGAGGTGGGAGGAGTAGAGGTAAGGCTGGTAGTGGGAGTAGTAGTGGTAGAAGTAAGGCTGGTAGTGGTAGTAGTAGTGGTATAAGGCTGGTAGTGGGAGTAGTAGTGGTAGAGGTAAGGCTGGTAGTAGTGGTAGAAGTATTAGTGGTAGGGAGAGTGATTGGTGGGACAAGAATAGAAAGGGGGAGTGAAAGGAAGCAAAAGTGAAGGTATGAGTCAAAGGAAGTAGTAGTAGTAGTGGTGTCAGTCAAAGGTGGTAGTAGTAGTAGTAGTGGTGTCAGTCAAAGGTGGTAGTAGTAGTAGTAGTGGTGTCAGTCAAAGATCAAGAAAAGAGGAGCACTGGAGGAGAGGTAAGGGCCAACAAGGAGTAAGACCAAAAACAAAGGGAAAGAAAAAATGAAGGATAAAACACCCAAGGCAGAAGAAAGGAAACCCAAAACAAGAAAAAAGAAAAATAGGAAAGGAGAAGAGGTAGAAAGAACAGAAAAAAGAATCAGGTTAAGTCAGGGAGCATTTAACAATGTAATGGGAGAGGAAGGCATCAACAGAGACAAAGCCACGACTAAGATTCATACAAGGAAAGTTGCGTATAAGGGAGATTCAACCAGACGGCGACTGTGAAAGTTAGAAGTAGGGTAGACAGTACTAGCAGAAGACCAGTCAATTAGATAACTGTGATCTCTGACATGACAGAAAAGAGGCAAGCCTAACACTATTTTTGTGTTCCTTGAGTCTGTCAGAAAGAGAACGTTCAGTTTCTCCAAAGTGCTGAAGAATACAAGAGGAGCATGAAATATAGTAGACACCAGAGGCATCTATAGCGGGAGGAGAGGTACGAACTAGATTACTGGCGGAAAGTAAGTTTGATGTCTAAGGAACGGAGAGAGAGTTGTTGAGATTAGAAAGACTGGAAATATAGGGAAGGCAGAGAACAGATTTCACAGGAGTAGAGCTTTTGGGAGAGACGAAAGTCCGTTTAGCAGGTGAGAAGGCAGAGTCTATGAAATGGTAAGGGTAGCCAAGACGAGAGAATGAATTACGAAGTGTGGAAATTTCCGAGTCAAGGAACTGAGGGTCATAAATACGAAGAGGACGGAGAAAGAGAGAAATAAGAACACTTTTCTTGACAGAGAGAGCATAGGCTTGCCATACACGGAAAAAAACAAAGCCTGTATCCGAACGGTGAACATCAAGGAAAGGAAGCAAAGAATTAGATTCCCATTCAGCTTTAAACTTGATAGATGGAGCAAGATTGTTAAGGGCATCGAGAAATGGTTGGAAGAAACTAGAGTCATGAGGCCAAAGAGCAAAAATGTCATCTACATATTAGAGCCAGAGTGAAGGGCGCACACAAACAGCAGGAGGAAGAACAGTTTCGAAGTATTTCATACAAAGGTTAGCAAGAACAGGGAATAGAGGAGACACCATAACGGCACCAAATGTTTAAGTATAAAATTTACCTTTTTGTTCTCTACTTTCCATATGATTTGTAAATGAATCTTTTGATTCGCTTCAGTTCTTCAGTGTTAATTTTTAACTACATTACAAACTTATGCCGCACTCTGCACTATTCCAGTCGCGTACACTGAATCACAGTGCTACAGGGATACCTCTCAAGGACCGCGCAGCGACCGAAGTACATTTAGCTGGCTATGGAGAGCTGGCACAAGCAGAAGCTTTCCCCAGGAGAATAAGTTATTAAAAATTTTTTCTTTACTTTAACATTTATTATTATTATTATTATTATTATTATTATTATTATTATTATTATTATTATTATTATTATTATTATAATTATATTCACGAGGAAGCATTAAATGCACCGAGGAAGGTGAGGACAGATCTACTTGAATCAAGAGCCCTTCACTAACATTCACCACCCTTCCCATGAAGAGTGTTGTATGTGTGGCTGGAGGAGAGGGAATTAATGTTCTCTCCCTCTCTCTTTCTATCTCTCTCATGTTCAACATTTCCGCCTCGCGAGAGTGAAAATTAAAGCAGAAAGTAGTTTTGCTTTGATGGAATTTGGTACAATTATGGTGGAGAAAAATGATTTGTCATCCATTACTAGGTAGTCTGCAAGAGCTTCCATAACAATCTAAACAACCATTAACATCAGTGTTAGCACTGATATATATATATATATATATATATATATATATATATATATATATATATATATATATATATATATATATATATATATATATATATATGCAAAAATAGGGAAAAATTATACAAGATGCAAAACAGCCACAGAAGTTCAATGATAACTCTAGCCCTTTCGTGTTGGAATCAATACATCAGAAGCTTGCAATGTTGCAGAAAAAAGGAGAAGGTCCAAGCAAATACGATGACAAGGAACGCCTTTGCTGTGGTGAGGAAGAGAAAGAGGAGGCAGGCATACCAATACCCATAGCCAGAAAGATTAAATATCATAGAATTAGATGACAGACTATGCTATGATATAAATAACTTTACATACCAAATATAGATATCACTGGCAATTAATTATCTTTGAAGTTTCCGCACCTCTAGAAAAGGGGGTCCATTTAAAGAGACTCATTTAAAGGGGAGGCATCTGTAATTGCAGGATCCCGAAGGATTCTGAGGCAAACGCTGGTCTCACCATCAGAATTAGCAGGAAAAAACTGACTCTAATACGTTGGTTTGGAACTAGTTGAAGACAGTTCAGTGCACTCATTTACGAGTCCGATTTTTGCCTAAGTACAAATGCCTCAACTAAAAATGAATCTAATTTGTTAGGTTTGGTCCAAAACAAATCATTTTATATTGTCATAACCACACCAGAAGTTGTCAAAAACCACAGCAGAATTCATCAAAACCACACCAGAACTGGTTATCAAAACCACACCAGAACTGGTCGTCAAAAACCACACCAGAACTGGTCGTCAAAAAACCACACCAGAAGTGGTCGTCAAAAAACCACACCAGAACTGGTCGTCAAAAAACCACACCAGAACTGGTCGTCAAAAACCACACCAGAACTGGTTATCAAAACCACACCAGAACTGGTCGTCAAAAAACCACACCAGAACTGGTCGTCAAAAAACCACACCAGAACTGGTCGTCAAAAAACCACACCAGAACTAGTTGTCAAAAACCACACCAGAACTGGTTATCAAAACCACACCAGAACTGGTCGTCAAAAACCACACCAGAACTGGTTATCAAAACCACACCAGAACTGGTTATCAAAACCACACCAGAACTGGTTGTCAAAAACCACACCAGAACTGGTTATCAAAACCACACCAGAACTGGTCGTCAAGAAACCACACCAGAACTGGTCGTCAAAAAACCACACCAGAACTGGTCGTCAAAAAGTAAATGGCAAGTTCTTCATTTTCAGTTTCCCAACAAGATGTTTTTCAGTCATGGTGACTGAGAAGGTTACATCTTCTTCAACTGTAAGTGATGTCATTTCCAAACCACCCAAGAGGTAGACATCAAGGCTCGTTTTTTTTATTGTGGTCATCCCTGGTTAAGGCCTAATCCACTTACACTTCACCTTTCTTGATGTTGTTAAAAATAATCAAGTACCACTGAAGATATAAGGTGAAAAAAACAACAGGTGTAACAAAAGTGTAACACACTTAACGTGCGCCTTGCAAGTGCTTATAAACACTTACTTACTCAGCAGAGAGGTTTTGGTACCTTTTATAGCTAGCTCTGCCAAGTTATTCCCATGGTTTTCCTTCTTTGGGCAAAATGATAGCTCTTTCCCTTGACGGTGAAGCGCGTACGCTGATAATCTTCAGGATATCTTCAGGACTCCGCCGAGAGGATATCCATCCAACAAATGCATCACAGCTCATGGATTAAAATCGCATAATGGGATCTTCAAGACTCCACTGAGTGGACCCCACCATGTAAAATCAATCGGCAACTGTAGACTTAAGCAACAATGAGGGGCCTTCAGGACTCCGCCGAGCGCGACCCCTCTTTCCATCAATATAAATCTCAGCCCTAGATTACAATATTATAAAGTGTCTTCAGGACTACGCCGAGCGGAACATCTTTTAACATGAATCCTAGCTAAAGATAATGTGGGTATATTCAGGCCTATAGCGAGAGAACCTCACATAATATATTTCCTAGCCATAGATTTATAATGAGAAGGCCTTCAGGACTCCACCGAGCGGACCTCAACATTCACATAAATCTGGATTAAAGTATGTTAAGGGTCTTCAGGATTCCACCGAGGGGACCCCCACCATTAACAGAAATCCTAGATTATTGTTAAGGATCTTCAGGACTCCACCGAGAGGACCCTACTATGGCTAAGAAAAACCTTTTGTTACATCGAGTGTCTTCAGAGGTACTGATCTTTACAAGAGAAGAGCTAATGAAGAGGGCACGATCCTCTTTCTCTTAATCCCAATATTGGATACCCGAGGGTTAAAATTTGAGTACAAGAACAATACCTAATCTTCCTACCAAGTAAATGTATATAACATAGTGATTATAAGTTAGTGTATATGGAATTATTCTGAAAATTAGTGAGAAGAGTATGTATACTACAGTAATATGTGTAGGGTGGCGTAGTACGGTGAAGATTACGTGATTATGGTATAGAATACTGGAATCTAATATAGTGTAGTGTTGTGCTCCATAATGTTCAATTTAGCGAAATTAACACAATAAAATAGTATAGATTGTATTGAATAGTGACTCCTCTTAATAGTGCAGTTGACATACTGTACTGAATAGTGTAATATAGCAAATAGTTTGGTATAGTGCAAATCGTATAGTGTAGTGAATATGGTATAGTGTAGTGTGAAGTAATTAGTGTAGTAATGAGAAGTGCTGAGATTGAGGTTTAGTAAATAGTGCAGTGTTATTTGTAGTGATGGTAGATGTGTAGTGGTGGTAGATGTGTAGTGATGATAGATGTGTAGTGATGGAAGATGTGTAGTGATGATAGATGTGGAGTGATGGTAGATGTGTAGTGATGGTAGATGTGTAGTGATGATAGATGTGTAGTGATGGAAGATATGTAGTGATGATAGATGTGTAGTGATGGTAGATGTGTAGTGATGGTAGATGTGTAGTAATGGTAGATGTGTAGTGATGATAAATGTGTAGTGATGGTAGATGTGTAGTAATGGTAGATGTGTAGTAATGGTAGATGTGTAGTGATGATAAATGTGTAGTGATGGTAGATGTGTAGTGATGATAAATGTGTAGTGATGATAAATGTGTAGTGATGGTAGATATGTAGTGATGATAAATGTGTAGTGATGGAAGATGATGTAAATATTGATAGATGTGTAGTGATGGTAGATGTGTAGTGATATAGATGTGTATAGATGGAAGATATGTAAGTGATGAATGTGTAGTGATGGTAGATGTGTAGTGATGATAGATGTGTAGTGATGGAAGATGTGTAGTGATGATAGATGTGTAGTGATGGTAGATGTGTAGTGATGGTAGATGTGTAGTAATGGTAGATGTGTAGTGATGATAAATGTGTAGTGATGGTAGATGTGTAGTAATGGTAGATGTGTAGTAATGGTAGATGTGTAGTGATGATAAATGTGTAGTGATGGTAGATGTGTAGTGATGATAAATGTGTAGTGATGGAAGATGTGTAGTGATGATAAATGTGTAGTGATGGTAGATGTGTAGTGATGATAAATGTGTAGTGATGATAAATGTGTAGTGATGGTAGATATGTAGTGATGATAAATGTGTAGTGATGATAAATGTGTAGTGATGGTAGATGTGTAGTGATGGTAGATGTGTAGTGATGGTAGATGTGTAGTTATGGTAGATGTGTAGTGATGATAAATGTGTAGTGATGATAAATGTGTAGTGATGGTAGATGTGTAGTGATGGTAGATGTGTAGTGGTAGTAGATGTGTAGTGATGGTAGATGTGTAGTGATGGTAGATGTGTAGTGATGATAGATGTGTAGTGATGGAAGATGTGTAGTGATGATAGATGTGTAGTGATGGTAGATGTGTAGTGATGGTAGATGTGTAGTAATGGTAGATGTGTAGTGATGATAAATGTGTAGTGATGATAAATGTTTAGTGATGGTAGATGTGTAGTATGGTAGATGTGTAGTGATGATAAATGTGTAGTGATGGTAGATGTGTAGTGATGATAAATGTGTAGTGATGATAAATGTGTAGTGATGGTAGATATGTAGTGATGATAAATGTGTAGTGATGATAAATGTGTAGTGATGGTAGATGTGTAGTGATGGTAGATGTGTAGTGATGATAAATGTGTAGTGATGGTAGATATGTAGTGATGAGATGTGTAGTGATGGTAGATGTGTAGTGATGGTAGATGTGTAGTGATATGTGCAGATGTAGATGCTTAGTGATGGTAGATGTGTAGTGATGGTAGATGTGTAGTGATGGCAGATGTGTAGTGATGGTAGATGTGTAGTGATGGTAGATGTAGTGATGGTAGATGTGTAGTGATGGAGATGTTAGTGATGAGATGTTAGGATGTAGATGTAGTGATGGTAGATGTGTAGTGATGGCAGATGTGTAGTGATGGAGATGTGTAGTGATGGTAGATGTGTAGTGATGGTAGATTAGGATGGAGATGTGTAGTGATGGTAGATGTGTAGTGATGGTAGATGTGTAGTGATGGTAGATGTGTAGTGATGGTAGATGTGTAGTGATGGTAGATGTGTAGTGATGGTAGATGTGTAGTGATGGTAGATGTGTAGTGATGGTAGATGTGTAGTGATGGTAGATGTGTAGAAGACCGACGTCTTACTGGCAGTTGGTGTTACAAATGAGCGACCCAAACCAACATGATACGACACGACACTACATGACCCGACACGACACGACACACAAATAAAAAAAGTACAAAAATAATGATATATACAAGAGTAAAATGGTAATTTAGGACATTGAGGAAAGGAGCACTGAATGACCTGACACGACACGACATGACCTGACACGACACGACACGACCCGACCCGACACGACACGACCCGACACGACCCAACACGACACGACCCGACGCGATACGACCCGACCCAACCTGACACAACCAGATATTTTTGAGAGGCTACTAACTTCTTCCCTATATAAGATAGAAATCTAATTCCTTTTGAATCTGACAGTCTCATAGAATAAATTATGTTATTAACATTTGTTTCACTGAAATTCCATATGAGTCCCAGAAAACCACGGTATTTGAGGGGATGTTTGGCCAAATTTCGATGTTTGTTCAACTTGAGAATCGAATTGTGACACTATGTTTTCTTTACTGAGTTCGAAAGAGGAAAGATGGGAGAATACGATTAAGAATTTACATTAACGGTTTTTTCAACTTCTAGTGGGAGAAATCAGCTGAGAAAAACACCCATTTTCAGTGATTTTTCAGTTGAATACATAGTCAACGGTGCCCCGTGGCCTGGTGGCTAAAGTTATTGTTTCACACAGCGAGGGTCGGAGTTCTATTCCCGGCGAGGGTTGAAACATTTGGCGTGTTTCTTTACACCAGTTGTCTATGTTCCTCATCAATAAAATAGGTACCTGGGTGTTAGTTGACTGGTGTGGGTCACATCCTGGGACAAAACTAGCCTAATTTGCCCAAAATGCTCTGCATAACAAGCAGCTTTCTAAAAAAAAATAGTCCAGTAGTTGGCGAAGGTCGATCAAAACAGACAATTTCTCATCCAAGAATTCATAACAAACACATTGCTTTATTTAAATCGAGTGGAACCTCCTCTTCAATGCACATATAATTGCTTGCTCATTTCGCTCTCAACAAAGCACTAAAAACTGGTTATTGATTCAGTCATTCTGCTTTCAGAGAAAATTGGAGCTATGCTATGCGAAAGAGGAACAAGAATTAAAATTTCTTCAGTTTCTCTTCTGTCGGCGAGAGAAGCAAACAACTTCACAACTTTATTTTTTTGGACCAGTCTAATATGTAGTGATGGTAGATGTTTAGTGATGATAGATGTGTAGTGATGATAGATGTGTTGTGAGATGGTAGAATGTAGTGAGATAGTAGATGTGTAGTGATGATAAATGTGTAGTTATGGTAGATGTGTAGTGATAGTAGATGTGTAGTGATAGTAGATGTGGTGATGATAAATGTGTAGTGATGATAAATGTGTAGTGATGGTAGATGAGTAGTGATGATAGATGTGTAGTGATAGTAGATGTGTAATGATGATAAATGTGTAGTGATGGTAGATGTGTAATGATAAGTGTGTAGTGATGGTAGATGTGTAGTGATAGATGTGTAGTGATGGTAGATGTGTAGTGTTGGTAGATGTGTATTGATGGTAGATGTGTAGTGATGATAGATGTGTAGTGATAGATGTGTAGTGATGGTAGATGTGTAGTGATGGTAGATATGCAGTGTAGTGATAGTAGATGTGTAGTGTAGTGATGGTAGATGTGTAGTGTAGTGATGGTAGGTGTGTAGTGTAGTGATGGTAGATGTGTAGTGTTGTGATGGTAGATGTGTAGTGTAGTGATGGTAGATGTGTAGTGTAGTGATGGTAGATGTGTAGTGTAGTGATGGTAGGTGTGTAGTGTAGTGATGGTAGATGTGTAGTGTTGTGATGGTAGATGTGTAGTGTAGTGATGGTAGATGTGTAGTGTAGTGATGGTAGATGTGTTGAGCTATTCTGGTTTCCAGAAGTTTACCTGTTTGACCAATATATGAGAGAGGACACTGAGTACATGGGACTTTGTAAACCCCACCAACTTTGTTGGAGGGTGTGTTTTAAATCAACCTTTGTTTCACAGTCCCAGTGTTTTTGAACGCAAGGTTTATATTGATCTTATTTAATGCCTACTATTCCAATGATGAATCTAGGGTAAACAGGAGTGTGTTAGTGGACTGGTGTGGGTCGCATCCTCAGTGTTAGTGGACTGGTGTGGGTCGCATCCTCAGTGTTAGTGGACTGGTGTGGGTCGCATCCTCAGTGTTAGAGGACTGGTGTGGGTCGCATCCTCAGTGTTAGTGGACTGGTGTGGGTGACATCCTGGTTGTTAGTCCTTGATGTCAGCTATGGTCTGTATAAGTTGTAGTACTTGTAGAAATAGTGATTATTATTATCTTAAACAAGTCATAAGTTTGCCTGAGATACTCGAATATAGGAGCTTTATTTGAAACTGTGTTTCATGCCAAGACAAAACCATTCTCATTGTGAGGAACACAATGTTCTTGAGAGCCTTGCACATCTGCAGTCTGGAGTATTTAGAGAACTAAATCAGCAAGATATTCAATATAGCCATAAAACTGAGATATCCTAGGGATTTTGTCGAGAAGACACTACTGTCAGGAAGACTTTCTACAGGGCAGAACCTAAGGAAGTGATTTCCAGAAAAAAATGTACTAGTTTTACCATACAATGAGAACCTGGTCTGCCTGCATGAGGCATTAAAAAAGATCATTGTAAACCTTGCTTTCAAAAACACTGGGACTGTGAAACAAAGGTTGATTTAAAACACACCCTCCAACAAAGTTGGTGGGGTTTACAAGGTCCCCTGTACTCAGTGTCCTCTCTCATTTATTGGTCAAACAGGTAAACTTCGGGAAACCAGAATAGCCCAACATAAATACTCAAACAGGACAGGGCAGGCGTTGAACGCTATCTTTAACCACGTTAGCTCCTGTAATCACCCACTGGGGTGGGCTGCTGCCCAAATAATTGTACCCAACAGTTCTGTCATAGAAGAAACATAATTGAATCTTCCTTGAAACACAACAGGAATGCTGTATATAACTCAAATTATGAGTTATACAAGCTCAATAGCTATTTAGTAGTCTATTGTACACAATCTTAAACAACAATACTATACAAAATCACAGGAGTGCTCATTATGCCAGGTTTCATGATGGATTGGTGGCGCTCGACCAGTGTCTATGCACCAAAGCATCATGCTATGTCTCTTGAATGGTTTTATAACGCGTGATCTTTGTAGGATTGCTGGCTCAGTGGTAAGGTGATATGGTATGCTGTGTTGTCTCTTGAGGCAGGACAATGTGACGTAGGGTTGAGCACTGACCTGCCAGTTTGGTAAATGATTCAGAATCACTTGTTTCATGATTTCATTGCTATGTAGACTGCTTGTTGAGGTGGGTATTCAAACAGGAGGAGGCTGAAATTAATGCTTGAGATACCACTGCCACGAGTGTCCTAGGATCACGAGAAAAATATCTAGCTCTGCTGGATGTGTGATCTTTGTAGGATCGTTGGCTCAGTGGTAAGGTGATATGGTACGCTGTGTTTTTCTCTTGAGGCAGGACAATGTGTCGTAGGGTCGAACCCTGGCCTGCCACAGTTTTGTAAATGATATATATATATATATATATATATATATATATATATATATATATATATATATATATATATATATATATATATATATATATATATATATGTCGTGCCGATTAGGTAAAACTGGTCAATTAGCAAGAACTCATCTAAAATTAAGTCCTTTCTAAAATTTTTCTTATACGTTTAAAGATATATTTTTTCATTTATGTTAATGTAAGAATTTATAATTTTGTACCAAGAGAAACTTTGAAAACCTACCTAACCTTATTACAACAAGCGCAATTTAATTTAGCCTAACCTAACTAAATATATTTTAGATACGTTAACATTAATTTAATAATAAACAAACACAATGAAATATATTTTTTTCGTTATGTTCAGAATGATTTTGGCGAAATTATTGCATACACAAATTTTCACTTGTCTTATATGGCAAGGTGAGCGTTCCTATTTAAGCCAAAATCTCAAGTTTTACCTAATCGGCACGACATATATATGTCGTACGAACAGTGTAACAACCAGGGTTGTGAGGTGTGTAGTGAGAACAGTGTAACACCCAGGGTTGTCAGGTGTGTAGTGAGAACAGTGTAACAACCAGGGTTGTGAGGTGTGTAGTAAGAACAGTAACAACCAGGGTTGTGAGGTGGATTGTGAGGGCAGTGTAACAACCAGGGCTGTGAGGGCAGTGTAACAACCAGGGTTGTGAGGGCAGTGTAACAACCAGGGTTGTGAGGGCAGTAACAACCAGGGTTGTGAGGGCAGTGTAACAACCAGGGTTGTGAGGGCAGTGTAACAACCAGGGTTGTGAGGGCAGTGTAACAACCAGGGTTGTGAGGGCAGTGTAACAACCAGGGTTGTGAGGGCAGTGTAACAACCAGGGTTGTGAGGATAGTGTAACAACCAGGGTTGTGAGGGCAGTGTAACAACCAGGGTTGTGAGGGCAGTGTAACAACCAGGGTTGTGAGGGCAGTGTAACAACCAGGGTTGTGAGGGCAGTGTAGCAACCAGGGTTGTGAGGGCAGTGTAGCAACCAGGGTTGTGAGGGCAGTGTAACAACCAGGGTTGTGAGGGCAGTGTAACAACCAGGGTTGTGAGGGCATTGTAACAACCAGGGTTGTGAGGGCAGTGTAACAACCAGGGTTGTGAGGGCAGTGTAACAACCAGGATTGTGAGGGCAGTGTAACAACCAGGGTTGTGAGTGCAGTGTAACAACCAGGGTTGTGAGGGCATTGCAACAACCAGGGTTGTGAGGGCAGTGTAACAACCAGGGGTGTGTGGCAGCGTAACAACCTGGGTTGTGAGGGCAGTGTAACAATCATGGTTGTGATGGCAGTGTAACAACCAGGGTTGTGAGGGCAGTTTAACAACCAGGGTTGTGAGGGCAGTGTAACAACCAGGGTTATGAGGGTTGTGTAACAACCAGGGTTGTGAGAGCAGTGTAACAACCAAGGTTATGAGGGCAGTGTAACAACCAAGGTTGTGAGGGCAGTGTAACAACCAGGATTGTGAGGGCAGTGTAACAACCAGGGTTGTGAGGGCAGCATAACAACCCGGGTTGTGATGGCAGTGTAACAACCAGGGTTGTGATTGTAGTGTAACAACCAGGGTTGTGAGGGCAGTGTAACAACCAGGGTTGTGAGGGCAGTGTAACAACCAGGGTTGTGAGGGCAGTGTAACAACCAGGATTGTGAGAGCAGTGTAACAACCAGGGCTGTGAGGGCAGTGTAACAACCAAAGTTGTGAGGGCAGTGTAACAACCAGGGTTGTGAGGGTAGCGTAACAACCAGGGTTGTGAGGGCAGTGTAACAACCAGGGTTGTAAGGGCAGTGTAACAACCAGGATTGTGAAGGCAGTGTAACAATCAGGGTTGTGTGGTGGGTTGTGAGGGCAGTGTAACAACCAGGGTAGTGAGGGGAGTGTAACAACCAGGGTTGTGATGGTAGTGTAAAAACCAGGGTTGTGAGGGCAGTGTAACAACCAGGGTTGTGAGGGAAGTGTAACAACCAGGGTTGTGAGGGCAGTGTAACAACCAGGGTAGTGAGGGTAATGCAACAATCAGGGTTGTGAGGCAGTGTAACAACCAGAGTTGTGAGGGCAGTGTAACAACCAGGGTTGTGAGGACAGTGTAACAATCAGGGTTGTAAGGTGGGTTGTGAGGGCAGTGTAACAACCAGGGTTGTGAGGGCAGTGTAACAACCAGGGTTGTGAGGGTAGTGTAACAACCAGGGTTGTGAGGGCAGTGTAACAACCAGGGTTGTGAGGGCAGTGTAACAACCAGGATTGTGAGAGCAGTGTAACAACCAGGATTGTGAGAGCAGTGTAACAACCAGGGTTATGAGGGCAGTGTAACAACCAGGGTTGTGAGGGCAGTGTAACAACCAGGATTGTGAGGGCAGTGTAGCAACCAGGGTTGTGAGGGCAGTGTAACAACCAGGGTAGTGAGGGTAATGCAACAATCAGGGTTGTGAGGCAGTGTAACAACCAGGGTTGTGAGGGCAGTGTAACAACCAGGGTTGTGAGGGCAGTGTAACAACCAGGGTTGTGAGGGCAGTGTAACAACCAGGATTGTGAGGGCAGTGTAGCAACCAGGGTTGTGAGGGCAGTGTAACAACCAGGATTGTGAGGGCAGCGTAACAACCTGGGTTGTGAGTCGTGCCAAAGATCATTAGGGTAGTAATAGTCTAAGACTGAAGCCATTAGTGTGGTAAACATAGAGCCCCTCCTCCCAGCACCACAAACACCCCTCCCCGCTCACCTTCCCTCGCCCATTCATCGTCATTCATGACATTATTAATCATACAGTCAAACGAATGTTTTACCCATTATATGATGAATTAGCGTTAAGTTAGTTATATACCTGAAAACTGTTCCCATAAATTCCTATTCCTTCACTTGTACTTCTGCTGAAGAGGATCCCAGAGAGAGGTCGAAATATACAGATTTATCAATCTTTTCCGTTTCTATCTGCATATGAGTTATTACTGAGCACCTAATAACGTGCTAAAAATTATTACTATTATAAATGTAGGCCTAATGTCGGATCAATTTAAATAACTGCAAGTTTCCTCTTAGTCCCTCCCGGTCCACCTCCCAACCATATAAACAACAATAAAATGATTGCCCATGAATTTTTCTTCACAATTATAATTTAGAATTAGTATGATAGTTTCTTTTTTGGATTTTAATGAATTTCTTATTTTTACTTTAAAATTAGTGAAATATTATTATATTGTATTGCATATATATTTTTTTTTTTTTATTAACACATAGGCCGTTTCCCACCAAGGCAGGGTGGCCCCACAAAGGAAAACTTTCATCATTCACTCCATCACTGTCTTGCCAGAGGCATGCTTACACTACAGCTACAAAACTGCAACATTAACACCCCTCCTTCAGAGTGCCGGCACTGTACTTCCCATCTCCAGGAATCAACATTTGCATATTGTATATATATATATATATATATATATTCGGGTACCATGGTCTTGTGTGTCGTAAATCCGAGGGAAAGATTGCAAGACATGAAGAGGTTAATAACATTATCAAAAGGAGCCTCACAACAGCCGGATGCCCAGCAGTAAGGGAGCCATCCCAACTATGCAGATCTGATGGCAGCCAAAAGCGTCCAGATCGTATCACCCTTCAAGTCTGGACAGACGGCAAGCAGGTGGTGTGGGACTACACACCTTGGCTGATACCTATCTTTAATACACCAGGAAGGAAGGAGGGGCACCTGCCACCTTCAGGGAATCCCAAAAGTCGAGAAAATGTGGAGAACTTGCCCATCTTTATATGTTTGTTCCCATAGGCTCAGAGACCCTTGGTTCATGGGGAAAGAGTGCATCTAAGTTCCTCAAGGAGCTGGGCAAAAGACTCAACAGGGTAACTAGGGATCCCAGGGCAGCTAGTTTTCTGTTCCAGCGACTCAGCGCTGCTGTTCAGAGGTGTAATGCCTGCTGTATTTTGGGCACGCGCCCCAGCTCTGAGGAGCTGGATGAGATTTTCGCATTATAATCAGTGACAAAGATGTAACAATATGTACTAGACATGTATCTCTCACACCTCTTGTACTGTATATACCATCTTCATATCAACAATGTATCTCTTAAATCTTTTGTACCATATTATGTAATAAAATATACCTATTGGTAAAAAAAGAATGCAAAGATGGGGTGGTAGGGGAAGTGGAATATTCATATGGCTTCAGGATGAAATTCAAATATTCTTCCTTGAAGCCTTTTTATCCACTTCTCCGAGGCTATGTGTCCCACAATTTGCACCAGAGGTGGACCCCATCATATATATATATATATATATATATATATATATAGGATGGGGAAGTGGAACAGAATTCTTCCTCCGTAAGACATGCGTGTCGTAAGAGACGACTAAAATACCGGGAGCAAGGGGCTAGTAACCCCTTCTCCTGTATATATTACTAAATGTAAAAGGAGAAACTTTCGTTTTTCCTTTTGGGCCACCCTGCCTCGGTGGGAAACGGCCGACGTGTTGAAAGAAAGATATATATATAAAATTATATATATATATATATATATAATTTATATATAAATATATATAATTTATATATATATATATATTTTATATATAAATTATATATATATATATATATATATATATATATATATATATATATATATATATATATATATATATATATATATATATATATAAGAACAGAGCCTAACATGAAAGCTATTGAGTGTAGACAGCAGTGAGGAAGAACATACTCATGTGTTCACTGACAGTGTTTACCTGGAGAGAGTTCCAGGGGTCAACGCCCCTGCGGCCCGGTCTGTGACCAGGCCTCATGTTAGATCAGAGCCTGATCAACCAGGCTGTTACTGCTGGCCGCACGCAGTCCAACGTACGAACCACAGCCTGGCTGGTCAGGCACCGACTTTAGTGTGTGTGAAATTCCTTAAGATACTGCTCCATAGTTATTTTTTTTTTTTTTAGCGTTTTGTCATTTTATTGCAAACACTTGTTTGTATCATCTTATTGTTAAGTCAACATTAAAGAGAGGAAATTAGTGATTCTAATGTGAAAAGTTTATTCTAAACGATAGAAGACGTACAACGTATCGCTCTGCGTAGAACTTAATCATTAATTGACACAGCCATACAAAGTAAAACATGACTTGATTAACGCTGTGCATAAAGCCTAGTTGAAAGTGAAAATACCATCATTCAATACGAATTGAAGTTATTTCAACAAGAAATTAGGCAAACCCACATATTCTCTGAGACGACGTGGCAAATCTTCAAACATCTGCTGCCCATGTTAACCTAGCAGTATGTACCTGGGTGGCATCCTGGGCAGGGTGAGAAGAATGAGCAAGTTTCCTAACACCTGCTCCCCCTGTTTACCTAGCATTATTATTATCCTCGGGAAGCGTTAAACCCATACGGATTATACAGCGCCTGTGGGGAAGGGGGGATGGGATGGAAAGCATTCAGGTTTAATTCAGGGAACTGGAGCACAGATCCAATTCCCTAGATCAGGAGCCCCTAGCAGTGCTAGCTGACTCTTGTGGGTGGCATCCTGGGCGGGATGAGAAATATGGGCAAGTTTCCTAACACCTGCTGTCCTTGTTCACCTTTTCCCGGCAGGTGCTGAATCATCTCAAAGAATTTAGCAATTCCTTGTCTATAATAATAATAATAATAATAATAATAATAATAATAATAATAATAATAATTAATAATTATAACAATCACTTTTCCTATTAAGAGAAATGTTACATCGTCTTATTTAAATACTATGTTTGTAACGTAATTAAACAGTGATCTACTAATAAACAAAATTCGTATAAACGTTATACTAGTTATAATTTAAAAATGACTTATTTTATTAAGAGTTACGACATGTTTATGGTTGAGAAGACCTGCCTGGTGAATAACATTCCCGTCCTGGGGGAGGAGTGGGTCTCCTCCGTCCTGTGGGACATGGAGTTCAAGATCGGGTCAGGCAGTTACGGAAACTGCTCCTTGGTGACGACCCTCGAGGGGACAAAGTTGGTGTTGAAGAGATACTTTAAATCTGATTTCTTCCTCATGGCCGAGGCTCTGAACCTACAAGGTGTACAGGGTATACCTGGGGTCCAGAGGCTTGTGGGTGTGTGTGTCAGCAGGATGCAGCTGGTCACGCACTACGCTGGGTCGCTCAGCCTTTGCTCCAAGTCCCTTACCCTCGGTCAAAAGCTGCATGCTCTTGAGCAGGTCCTGAATACGGTGCAGGCCCTACACGCTCAGGGCATCTCGCATAACGATTTACATTTAAACAATATTTGCTTGCTGGATACTGGCGAGGAGGTGGAAGTAACCCTAATTGATTTTGGGTTGGCGTCCAGTGATTTAAGTAGTGGCTATGATTTGGACAGTATATCCCGCAACATCAATAGGATAGCGAGAGGAATCCTTGACTTCCCCGAGGACCTCCTGGACTGGGCCAGGAAAGAAAATAAAAGCGAGTCCAGCCTTCAGGACGCTCTCTTGATATTACACAGGCTGCGCTCTAGTCTCCCAGGAGGATCATGGGTTCCCATCGTGATCCCACCTGACTCTAAAAGAACGACCTCCTCTTGCTCACTAGGATCCACAAGTGCGCCACTTCCTCACAAGAGGAAAAGAACGACCTCCTCTTCCTCACTAGGATCCACAAGTGCGCCTCTTCCTCACAAGAGGAAAAGAACGACCTCCTCTTCCTCACTAGGATCCACAAGTGCGCCACTTCCTCACAAGAGGAAAAGAACGACCTCCTCTTCCTCACTAGGATCCACAAGTGCGCCACTTCCTCACAAGAGGAAAAGAACGACCTCCTCTTCCTCACTAGGATCCACAAGTGCGCCACTTCCTCACAAGAGGAAAAGAACGACCTCCTCTTCCTCACTAGGATCCACAAGTGCGCCACTTCCTCACAAGAGGAAAAGAACGACCTCCTCTTGCTCACTAGGATCCACAAGTGCGCCACTTCCTCACAAGAGGAAAAGAACCACCTCTCCAACTGACCCTTGAGGGAGGCTCGATCACCCGTCCGCTAAGCAGTGTTATGCTCAACCCTCGTATATGAAAAAAAACTTTACAGAAAAATAGTACATAAATCTGGCAACATTTTGATACAATCCATTTCTTCCATTTTTGTAAGAGGTTTTAATCGCTATTTTATCATTATATTTATGACGTCATCGAAATGACAAAAAGCGTGTTATTTTCGTTATATTTATTTTTTTCTGTATATTATTAGTTTTGTGTCAATGTTAAGAAAATACACTACATGGCATCTTCTCAAGCTACTGGATTTTATAGGATAGATCATGAGTGTCCAGCCAGTCAGTTACCGATATAATCTCGATGTGGTTGTACGCCGCTCATCGCTCCTCCTAATTTCGTTAACTTAGGGATTATGAGTCGAAATAAAAAAAATCATGATTTTTATTATTTTAGCAAACTTCTAGTATACACTTCTGACCACCTTAACATACAATAAAAAAATAATTGAAAGCAGAATATTATTAAAATTTTCTAGTTGAATCCTTCTCCCCGCCTTGAAGGACATAACGCTGACACCTCTGGGAACAAACTTAAGTTTGAAAAATCTCTTTAGAGTGAAATGTTTTCTAAATTGTCCAACTATCCACATTAAAGTTTCTACCGAAAGCAGAAAGACAGTCAGCTGAAAGTAGCCACGCTAAGATCAACGTATAAAACTAGATGAAGGTCGTGACCAAAATTAGCCAGGAATAAGGTGACGTAGAGACTTGGGGCGCCAGGAGCAGCGACACCACCTCTCAGTTGCCTCTTGTTGCTTGTGGGCACATGGCCAAGCTCATCTATCCTACATCCCCTGCCGCATTGCTCTACACTTCTCAGCCCTCACATAAAAGTGAAACATATAATTAAGCAGTGATTTCCCTTGTAGTGTGAAATGTTACGTGAATGTTAACCTGAGAAGGCTCGATATAGGAACCTATTGATATTCTGAAAAGTTGTGAGCCTAGTGTTTGTGTGTTGGTAGCCAGGCCGTCTCCAAGACGTTTATAGAAATTGTAACACGCGCCAACAGTCCTCTACACGTGTTACACTCAGGTGTTACAGTAACACCTGAGTGTAACACCTGCATTCCTCTAAATGTATTGCCATTCCAGTTGTAACACACCTGCCAGCATTCCTCTTCAGGCGTTATTTTAATGCTTGTCAGCCTCCTACATGTGTTACTCTCCCAGGTGTTGTTATAACACCTGCCATTGTTTACGCTTTGTTTTGATTTTGATTGTAACATTAAATGATTCACCGGTACTGTCCCGGCCCGGGTCTTTTCCAGATGGTGACCCGGCGACCCCTGACAGCCTCACTATTCATGTGTTGTCCTTCAGGTGTTGAACACATGACCACTGTTTTGTCTTCATTCAACGTCTGGCATTAGGGCTCGTTGCCGTCTATTTTGTATTCATGCTTCAATTTTGGCAGTGTATGCGGATTGTGAAGTTTGTTTTGTTCTTTATCGTAAAGTCTTGCGACTGTGATGCTTTTTTTTTTTAACTATTATGTTTGTAATGTATTTACTTACCAGCTGACGACTAAATCCAATGGGATCCATTAAACTTACGAGACCTTGAGTTGAAAGCCTAATACTCTTTTATGAATCGATTTTGTGCTGTTGATATGTTTAGCTTTTGATTGAAATACTTATTCGTTAATTTACCATATTAAGAAGGCTAAATAGTTACTAAATGAAACAGTACATGCGTAGTTTTGGTAAGCAGCCAACATGTAAGTGCTCTGGCATGAATTAAATTATAGTTATTGTCCCTTCAATTGAGGTGCCTTGATGCAGGAGAAGGACTTGATCCAAAGAATTGGAGTTACCCTCCCCTTGGATAAAACTTCATTACCTACCATACCCCAGGGGCTGTAAGACCCCTACGGAATTAGCGTGCCCCATTATAAGAATGTAAAGGTTATTTTAAGTCGTCTGGTCACGTCAGTGACTAACCATCTAATGGAAAGAACTCTGCTCTTACAGGCACATCACATGCCTCTACCTCCACAACAACATCTCCCACACTGACTGACTCGACAGTAGTGCAAGTCCATACACTACTCACTGATCATTATCAATGGTAAGAGAATTTTGTCTCCCTGGTAGTGACTATGAAACATTTTTATTATTGTGATTGCACATTTAGTAAATAACCCGTGAAATAGCTATACGAGTATTGGTAGAAATATAATATTTTTGGTATTCTATGTCAGTCCTATGTCAGCTAGTTAAAACGTTTGCCGTGTTGTCCTAAACCTGTTGTCTCTGTTCACCTAGCAGTAAATAGGCACCGTATCACATCGCAGGGAGAATGTTAATATCTGAAATGAGCTGAGGCAGAATAAGAGCTTTAAGCCTATAACTTCAACTCTGTAAAAAAAAAAAAAACACTAGTAACTATTTTTACCTTTTCCTAACCCTGGCTGGCCAAAGGAAAACGACAACCCCGAGGAGTGCAAAGTGTGTATCGTCAACTATGACAAAACTAAACATCGTCCTCGCACTTTACCTTGTGGACACACATTTTGCTCGCTGTGCCTCACTGGCATGATTAAGAAGGACAACCTCACCTGTCCCACCTGCCGTGTACAACATAAAGCCTCATCTGCTACCCAGTTCCCCATTAGCTATGACATGGAAGCCATCATACGAAAACTGAAAGTTTTGCAGCTGACAGTAACACCATCACAGCCTAACGAGCGACGATCATTGATACAGGAGAAGGAGGACAGCATCAGTAGACTCCTTGGCAGCTTTCAGGAAGCTGTGATCCAGCTTGAGAGATACGAAGCGCAGCTTCACGACTGGAAGACTCAACATGAGGAACTACTAACCAAAATCAACGATCTGGCAGAACGAAATAAAGCAGCGTTAAAACTGCTGGAAGATGAGTTAAGTATTTTGCTGTATCAGCGGAAAAAAGGTGAAGAGGGAGTAAAGCGACTGAAGACAACGCAGGAAAGTTTGGCGGCGGCCAGTACTACCCTGGAGGCCGCTACTGCCCTTGACGACAGTGACCGGTGCAACGCTGACGTGGAAGAATGGATGCAGAACTGCCAGAAGATCTTTCCCGATCTCACTACTATCTACACCTCCTTGAAGGTAAGCTGTTTATTATTCAAGGACGGGTGCCTTGATTCTGGGGAAGGGCTCTTGATACTGGAATCAAATCTGATTACCTCCTGTTACCTATGTTATCTATGACCCTTACGAGTTTAGTGCTTCCCCATAAATATAATATTACGAGTGCGACAGAAGCATCTTAGCTAGTCTTAGTTTATGCAATGCAACTGCTTCACTACTGTTTATCATTGATATCAATCAAAATCAAAATAAAACAAAAATGGTTGCTAGGGGCAGAGCCTCCTTAAAAACATTATAACTCTAGCGTACATTATATTATCTAGTCATACGTTCTAAATTAGAGCCGAATTCGCTGAGGTGCTTTGGAATTGTGACAGTGATATAGCTGGAAAACTAGTACAATAAACAAGATATATTCACACCTATATGTTTCCTGTGATAGCCATGTTTATATTCCAACTGGGGAAACTTACTGTGTATAATACAGTCATAAACTTACACTCCAGTGTCTGTTGCTTAAGGCATTAAGAAGAGTTTTAAGATATAGATAACAAGTATATCAATGAGACTAAAAATATATCAAGAAGTTTTTATCAGAGAAATTTGTGTACAGGTGCGGGAATCAACCAAGAGAGTCCTGGAGATGATGGCAGACACTCACACACCTGAAGATGCTCCACCTCTCCTCGGAGACGCTAACTACACCATCATGGAAAAAGTGGATCAGCTGGCGCCAATATTATCAGTAAGTTCAAATGTAAACATAAACAAAAAAATGACAGACCTTAAAGACTTGAGGCTAGAAGATTTTTTCCTAAGAATGTTTGAGAATCCAGAAAGATTGTGTAGTAGCGAATTTTTACGACACTTATAACCTACATGGCTACTAGAATTATATATTTAAGCATATTAACCTTTTATGTGGAACTTCCTATAAGCAAAATGTGTAAACATTATTCACATGACAAAAAAAATGAAAACCAAATGTGAAAATGACCTTTCATCAGATTTGGAAAATCTTGGCTTTTTAAAAATATAACTATATACACCGCGGGGTTTGTCTTTCAACGTATATATGCGGAGAGTTTAGTTCCTGTTTTATGGATTTGGCCCTTACGGGTTTAGCGTTTAGTTATGATTATTAATAATCTATTATGGATTAAAGTATTCCTTACTGGTAGAGAGCAGGTGAAAAGCAACCATTAATGACCCTTTAATAGTCGATAGGCATGAAGCCCCATTAACCAACCAATCAACCAGAAAAAAAAAAGTTAATGAGGTTAATACTTTCACTAGATTGAGAACCTCAGAAGACTGAGTGGACCTGTGAAGGCTTTGATAGAGGGAGAGAAGGTAGTCGCTGTCCAACAGGACCAAGGTCGCCAGCTCTCCTCTCGTATCACGCTACACCGGGGTCGACTGCATCTGCACACGCTCTTGGACCAGCCTACACCAGTCCATGCCCACACTCTCGAGGTAATTGTTTCACACCTAACACGAAATTAACGCCTCTCATATTTTCTGCATTTTGACGACCTGAGAATTAAAACAGTATGGTAAGAAACTGATTGCAGAGGAATCTATATTGTGCAGTAATGATAATAATATCTTTATTTGTACATGTACAAGATATACAGGACTAGTTGACATCAATGACATACTACTATATAGAAAGCCGCTTGTTATGCTGAGCATTTCGGGCAAATTAGGTCAGCTTTGTCCCAGGATGTAACCCACACCAGTCGACTAACACCCAGGTACCCATTTTATACTGATGGGTGAATATGGACAGCAGGTGTCTTATGAAAACACGTCTCTAATGTTTTCCAGCCGTACCTTGAGATTCTATCTCCGGACCTCAGTGTGTGAGCTGAGTGCGCTAACCATCGAGCTACGGGACACATTGCACCACAAATTGGCTTTGTCAAGTAGGCGATTTGCCATTTTTTCTGAAAACTTAGAACTGAAAGTCATCCACAACGATTATACCGGTGACCAATTGCGGAAAAAAATTGCATTGATATCTGTCCCTTACCTACTGGCTAAGAGAGTTGCCCGTCTTTCTAACGATTAGCAGACTGAGGATCAAGCCTCCACTACTTGTTCTCAGTGGCCTACATAGGTTTAGGGCTTCACATAAACATATAAGGAATTGCATCATATAATTTAATTTTTTTCGTCTGTTGTGATAAGATAATTTTGTATCCTTTATTATATGGATTTTAATCAACTTTTTTTCCAGCACGGGACACTAATGAGTCAATTGGATCCTCGGTCCACTCTGGTCTTCCTGGACCTCGGCTGGGCTGGAAATCCCCGAGGAAGGGTCTACATTCGCCTGAGTCCTGATACAGGACTCTCCAAACAGTTCCTCTTGATGTGCACTGGCCTGCGGGGTGTCACCTACGCCAACACGCGCATACTGGAAGTGTGGAACAAGGGCACAGAGTTCGAGATGGTGGGAGGCGGGGACTACGAGTGTAACAATGGCCAGGGAGGAACACCTCTTCTGGAGGGGCTGACTAACTGTGAGGCATATAAGAGACCAGCAAGAGCTGGCACGGTTAGAGCTCTTCACGGCCCTGAGAGCAACAAGAGTGCTCAGTTCTCCATCACTACCAGAGACTGTGTCAACAGAGAGTGGTACTGGGCCTTCGGCCAGGTGGAAAGCGGCTTAGATGTAGTGAAGACGGTAGCCAGCCACAAGAGTGTCAGAGACGTGACGGTGATGGATTGTGGCGTTCTGCTGCCTCCGTGATTCACTTTGTCGTCTCACTGCTCATCTATAAAAAAAAAAATCTAAGTATCTTTGATGGCGCGAGTGAGCCCACGTGAGTTCTACTGCCTCGTCGAGACCTCTTCAGACTTCGTTGTCCCACTGCTCAAGTTTAAGAATAATTTTGTGCCATTAACTAATGCTTAACACACGTCTGTGTTTGGGTCTGTGATACATCTTCAACAGAGTCATCATAGACTATAAAATTACCTTTATGCAGCAAATATTTTGATGCAGTAAAGTCGAAGCCTCATCATCAAAAAAAAAAATTCTGCTCAAATATCGCACATACGGGACGTGCAAGTGTAGTCCCCCCCCCCCGCAAGTTACATATTTATTTTTTACTTAATATAAAATGCTATATTTTCCGTGTGTATATTTATATGTCATGTTGATGTTAAATAACCAGTGATTTTTATTGTTAAAATGTTATTTTAAAAGTTCTGCCAATGTTGTTACTGACCAGTTTATTCTTTCAATACAGTTGATTATGAAACATGTGTAAATAAACAACAACACATACTGTTTTCTATCTGGAACTTATCTAACTTTCCTCGGATCAAACCTGATTACCTCCCATTCCCCAGGCGCTGTATAACTCCTAGGGTTTAGCGTTTTCAGGAATGTAATGATAATAATAGCAATCATATAATATTATAATAAAGGTAAGCGCTAAACCCGAAAGGTTCACACAGCACAGCAATAATAATACTATAATTTGATTATTGCTTCATCCGATGTGTTACTGTGTATATTGCGTCATACACTTTTATTTATTGTTTCATTATTTCAATACAATGGCCTGAGTGTCATAACACTGTGTTATGCTTTATTATTTGGTGCCTTGATGCCAGTGGAGGGCTCTGAATCCCGGGAAATGGAGCCACCCTCCACTTTCTTCCGATCAAGCCTGATTGCCTCATTCGTCTGGCTCTATGACCGCCCCGTTTGTTTTTAGCGCTTACCCAAGGCAACCAGGTTGGTCAGATTTGCCCTTCAGTTGGCTGGGATGGTTGGTCAATGGGCTTGAAAGCCTATCAACTATACGAGGGCCATTAAGGATGCATGTCACCTATTCATCACCTATCAGGAATACTTTAATACTTAAAATAATGATTAATGTAACCTCTCAGTATATATATACACATAATAGCTTATCACTATATATATATATATATATATATATATATATATATATATATATATATATATATATATATATATATATATATATATATATATATGTATATACAGGCAGGGTTAACGTGGCTTGCCCGCCGGCAGTAATTCATCACTCTTCGTCCTCCAATGAGGGTAATACTGTGTAATTTATTACGCTGAACTGTGTCATTTATTTCAATTAACACTTGTCAATATACACTGGAGGCAAAATATCATAATAGGCACATACCATTATGTTCCTAATGCTGTAATAAAGTGATTTATTTATGGTTTTTATTAGTTTTACTCTTCAGAAAAAGGGGGGATTTGAAGGGGTGAAGGGCTCTTGATCTAGCGAATTGGGGCCGCCCTCCACATACTCGAATCAAACCTAATTACCCCTTTCCCCCGCCTCGGCCATAAATAATAATAATGATAAATTATTATTATTATATTATTGACAAGCCGTTTTAGCTCTTTCGACATTTAATACTTTAACTAAGAAAGTGAGTAGTATAAATTCGAATATACCAATGGTATAAAGGGGTATTTTAAGTATACTTATGAGTGGCTGTCCTGTGCGATGGTACTGTGGATCCTTGTCAAGGATCCAGAGCTCAACAGACTGGGGATCTTCCTTCAGAAGAGGTACGTGCATTACATAGTGTCTCAGAAATGCTCATAAAAAGTAACTGCTTTTGGTCATCTGACCGAGACCTTCCACTGGCTTACCGGTCCACCTCTTTAAGAATTAGCATTATTAAACCCCTAAGTAAGTTGTATATTCCTGTTAATAAAATAACCCATAATTATTTCCTACTCCGTCATCTTCTCCTCCTCTTCTCCACTTCCTCCTCTTCGTCCTCCTCTCCCTTGTCCATCCCACTTGGGCTCTTCCCCTCCCCCTCTTCCTTTCATACACAAGATAAGATCAAAGAGAATGAGCAGTTTCGTTATGTTTAATGGATGACTGAGCATCATCAGTGTCTGAGCTGTGTACGTCCGTCACTAGATCCGCGCCTGTGTGTGTGTGTGTGTGTGTGTGCGCGCGCGCGCGCATGTCTGTGTGTGTGCCTGTGAATGTGCGCGCTCGTTAGTGCATATGTGTGTGTGTGTTGTGCATGTGTGTGTAGTGTGTATGTGTGTGTAGTGTGCATACGTGTGTGTGTGAGGGCAGTGTCTGGAGGGTCGAGTGAACCCGTGTTTGCCTGTGTGCTCGGATGCGTAAGACTGTTTGAAGATGGAGATGCGGTTCCTACAATGTAACCCAAAGGTTATGACGACAGAGAGTGGGTGTGTGCGCGTGTTTCTGTCTGTCTTAAGTGTGTATGTGTGTGTCTGCCTATGTGCATGTGTAACTAGGCATTCGCATGATCTTGTGCCTGTGCTTGCATGTATGACTGCATCTTTCACATTAGCGTTCCTTCGTCTTCAACTAAGAGCAGGAACTTACCATTTATGTGTCCGCCATTTTTCTGTCTCCAATTTTACTCAGATCTCATCAATGATACTTCCTTTTCTTGAGGTCCTGTGCCATTATTTATTATTTTATCTCTTCCACTTATTCTTCCATGTCCTCTTCCACCTTTATTATTCCACGTCATCTTTCACCTCTATACTTCCACGTTTTTTCTTTTTCTTCCTCTGATCCTTGACCCTCCTCTTTAAGGTGCTGTCGACAAGCCTTACTGGTTCCTGCCCTCGTAAACCATATCATACCTACTTGTGAAGCTGTGCATGGAACTTATTTCTACCACTCGTCAAGTTCATTTTCCTTATCAACCTGAGACTGTGCAAGTATTTTTCCTAATAACATTCACCTTTCCTCCCCCAATCTAAATACTCTCCCCTCCCTCTCTTCCCCTCTACACCATGGACCAGCCCTGTAGATTTTTCCACCATTGCTTCAAGACCACCCCTGGAGACTTCTCCATCTCTGGTCCATTGACCAGCCCTTTAGATCTGTCCACTTCTGGTATAAGACCAGCCCTGGAGACCTCTCCACCTCTGGTCCTGGAACCAGCCCTGGAAGCCTCTCCACTTGGGCAGTTACCAGGCATGGACCGTCTCTGGTCCAAGACCGGCCCTGTGAACCTCTCCATCACTGGTCCAGGACCCGCTCTACAGACCTCTCCACCTTTCATTTTAAGCTCTCAAACACAAGACTCTTACCAGACCACCTCAGGGCCCGGCGCTCTTTGATGGATGTTGAGGAGAGGGGAGTGAGAGGGAGAGGAAGAGGAAGGTACAAGGAGGGAGGCAGGTATGAGGAGGGAGAGTGATTTAGGGAAAGGGGTTGTTAGAGGGGGGAAAAAAGGTAGGAACTGCAACAACAACAACCACCACCACTTACCGTATTACGAACTTACAACTAGACACAGTATTGAGGTTTTGGAGTAATGTCATAGGTTACTGACCCACCATATTGGACGTCAAGGCAAACAAATACACATACCATGCCTATTTTGACATTTTCTTCATCCTTGTTATGCTGTATGTGTAGTAACCAACAAAGTGATTTGCCAGATCTTGTATTCCACAAGTTTCGCAAAGATTTAGAAAGACTGGAAAGATGGATTAATATCATGAGGCGAAACAAATGAGAGCCAACAGAATGCAGCCGTCTGTGTAGCCAACATTTCATCGCAGCCTTAAGCAAACTTTTCACTGATTATTAAAAAATAATAATAGTAGTAATAATATAAATTCTGTATTATTTTGATATCAAGTTAATTTTTTTAAATAATTTGTTGCAGTCAGGTGACCGAGTTGTCTATTCCGAGGTCTGAATAAAGCTGTCAAAAGCTTAGGTAGATTGTTATCAACATGACTTGGTGTGTGATGACGGCTGTATTGTGGGAGCGCAGAGAATATTGAAGTCCTGATAACTTGACTTACTGGAAGCTTCTTACAACTCACTGACATCTTCTGAAGTAACTGTAGGCATACGTATTGCAATGTCGATCGGCAATGGGTTGCAGTGACGCTTCTTGGCTGGGATCGAAAAATAAATTTTCGAAACTATAGTGAGAAGTTGAATGATACTTCCAGGCCTTTCGTGTTGCAATCAACACATCATCAGGAGCTTGCAATGTTGCAGAAAAGAGGAGGAGGTCCAAGCAAATACAATCACAGGGAGCGCCTTTGCTGTGATCGTATTTACTTGGACCTCCTCCTTTCTGCAACACTGCAAGCGCCTTATGTGTTGATTGCAACATGAAAGGCCTAGAGCTATCATTCAACTCCCCCCGTGGTTGTTTTTGCATCTTGTATCGCTTGTTCGCTATTTTTGCATAATTATATATATATATATATATATATATATATATATATATATATATATATATATATATATTCTTTTTAACAATTACGTACAGTGAGCGCTTCAAAGGCGCATACACACTATAAAATTCGTACACATTAACACAGAAGCAGTCTAGACAAAGCCGAGAAAAATGTAACAAAAAGTCGTGAAGGTGATCCAAGGAAGCTCAACAAGAAAGAACAAAAACAGAAGACAGAAAAACAAATAAGGGGCCCTAAGGGCTCTCCCAACAACAAATGAGGCCGGTGCTGGGCGGCCTTGAGACAATGGCCACTCTGCGATCAAAGGCCCGGGCCCTTAACAAATCAGAAATAAAAAAGAATATGTCAAAAGAGACCGCGCCAAAAAATGTTGCATCAAAGCGAAGCAGCGTCCGGTGTTTGGGGCCTCAGAGTTGCCAACGACCTGACCTCAACACCCCAGTACTAAATTTCAAATACTCTAAAAATCACACATGATACTATTATGGGAGTTACAGGAAATATTTTAAAACACAACTGTCCTTGCTTAAAGAGGAATAAATACTTCATTTATGAAGTCAGGCACACGGGAGAGTTAAGTTCATGCGCGCTGCTTCAGTCATGAACCCGAGCGAGGCTGCTTCACTGCTCCATAAAAATCGGCTTCAAAGGAGTCATTATCCTAGTGATGAGGTTTACAGAGATTTTCTTTTAAAGTTCGTTTTTCTTTTTCTTCTCGTCATCACTGGAAGGCAAGAAGTTCGGGAGGATTTCAATTCGTGTTGAGTGGACTTGTGCTCAATACTGCAGAGGGAATTGAGTGCTTCGTTAGTAAGAACTCTTCTGATAAGAGTGTTCTCCTGCGTCTGAGTCTCCTTCAGAGGTGAAAGATACAGTCTTGAGTGAGGTAATGTTGGCGTCCTGGTCATCAGTGATCAGCTCTGGTCATCAGTTGTCATCAATGGTCAGTTCTGGTCATCACTAGTCAACTCGGGTCATCACTGGTCAGTTCTAGTCATCATTGGTCATCGTGTCATACCTGGGAGAGGAACCACCATCACGTGGGTCATTGAGGCCGAAATTGACATTAACCATCAGGTATACATTAATTAATCAATAAAAAGATGCATTTTAGCAACTCACTGTATATACACTAAGATATACACATGTTAGTGAGATTATATACCTCTGTAAATGCAGATATACTTCTGTATATATACAACACTGAGAAATATCTCTCGGTGTATTTACACTGAGAGATATACCTCAGTGTATATTCACTGTCGCCCGAATTGTTTACATATATCAATACTGTCACATCAAATCAAGGTAAAGTGAAAATGTATATTTTTAATGATTACACTGAAGCTTAGTTTTCATTTTTTTGCTATACAATATGATGTGATTCAAAATCACATCATATTGTATAGGAAATTTGTTTAATCCTGAATCCCATATGGTCTAGTGTCTAGGGCACCTGGCTTTCACCCAGGAGGTCCGGGTTACATTCCCGGCATGGGAATTAGTTTTCTCGTGATAATAATACGTATGAAATGTATAAGGTTATGAGGGAAACAAGAGCAGCTAAAAGGGGCTTCTTTCAGATACAATATACAGACATAAGATAAGGAAATAGATGAGCCCAATCAAATGTCACCCAAATTGGTATCTTGGGGATCACTAATTATACAGGTCAGGAAGGAAATAAATTATACAGGTCAGGAAGGAAATAAATTATACAGGTCAGGAAGGAAATAAATTATACAGGTCAGGAAGGAAATAAATTATACAGGTCAGGAAGGAAATAAATTATACAGGTCAGGAAGGAAATAAATTATACAGGTCAGGAAGGAAATAAATTATGCAGGTCAGGAAGGAAATAAATTATACAGGTCAGGAAGGAAATAAATTATACAGGTCAGGAAGGAAATAAATTATGCAGGTCAGGAAGGAAATAAATTATACAAGATCAAAGTCACTAGTGACATAGTTCTTACATATCTTGACAGATTGAGACCAAACCCTGAAGAGTTGTTTTCCAAGGTTTTAAAGGAGTTTAATTAAAGAGTAATCAAACTAGAGTGCCTTCAACAAATCACTACAAATGAGTATTATATCAGATAAGTGAAATATAGCAAATGTGATACTCATTGATAATTAAGGGGATAAGTCCTTATCTTCCAATTAGAGTAGACCAATCAGCCTAACCTCAAATGTAGGAAAGTTGGCGGAATCAGTAAATTCAAATACCACTCGAAGCCACCTTAAAAGATATGTGATCAAAGAATCTCAACATTGCTGTACAAAAGAGCATTCTTGCCTATTAATTCTTCGGGGACCCGTGGCCCGATTAGCAAAGCTCTCGCTTCACACGCTGAGTGTCTGGGTTCGATTTCCTGCAGGGGTAGAAACATTCAGCGCGCTTCCTTACATCTGTTCACTTAGCAAATAGGTACTTGGGTGTTAGTCGACTGGTGTGAGTCGCATCCTGGGGGACAAGAATGAGGACCCCAATGGAAATAAGACAGACAGTCCCTCGATGACGCATTGCCTTTCTTGGGTTATCCTGGGTGGCTAACCCTTAGGGGTTAAAAATCCGAAAAAATCTTATCTAACCTTTCTCACTCAGGTATTCGAGGAGGTAGACCAAGATAATACGATTTTGTGTATATGAACCTCTGTAAGACCCTTGATAAAGTCCCACACAGGAGACTGATTAAGAAAGTAGCAGCGCATGGTATAGGAGAAATTATCTCCTGGTTAAAGACATGGCTTACAGATAGGCAACAGAGTATGCATAAATGGGGAGAAATCAGAATGGGACCCATTACAAGTGGTTTATCATAGTGTTGGAACCTTCCTCACACTCCACGAGAGAATAAACAACAACATAAGTAAGTCTGCCAGTGACACAAAAGTAAGCCGTAGAATAATTTCTGACGACAAGAATAAGTTAATATTCTTTTAATAAGTTAATATTCTGTTCGAAAAATTAACGGATGCAGTTCAGTAGGCCTGCTGCAGCAGTTTTCACACCAGTATATTTTTCCTTGTTGTAAGAGTAAAAGAAAAGAATATCTTTCAGATTAGGTAGGTGTTTTAGCTTAATTTAAGGGCAGATAAATTTCTTTGGTTGTCTCTCTCTCTCTCTCTCTCTCTCTCTCTCTTAATCCCGGGATGAGTGCTTGTCAGCGCCATCTGTGCTCCAGCGGTCGTACCTTCAAGTGGCCGTCTGGTAACCCGGTACAAACTTTTTTTTTCTTGGTTTCTTTGTTTACATCTGGCTCAGGAGGAAGGTGAGGGTCACTTCACCTGACATGTGGGACTTCTGCGCCAGTCTTGGTGGAGTGTGCACCTCTTGCTGTATCACTGCCTTGGGCATCAGTGATGAATTTCCCATGTTTTCCTCCCAGGACGCGCCTCATTATACACTGCCCGCTGCTGGACAGTTGGTCGGGCGCCATACATTATCTCTTATAGGTCTCAGGAAAGCCTGTCGATGTTGAGAGACATAGAAATTGTTTACAGGGTTTACATTCGCAATGATTATATTTTGAATTTGCTCTAATTATAATACAGATATAATCTGATACAATATAAGGCTCAGAAGAAAGCCTCTAATTATGCAAATGCATTTCGGGCAAACTAATTAGAAGGCTTAAATATACTACTGATAACTAGGTTGGGAAACACCGTTTCATTTATTGGAAGAAACTTGTTTCCTCTGCATTACCGCCCAAATATAGGAAATATGTTCACCAGGCTTCTGGGTGCAGGACTCTTACCCTGATACAACAACAACAACCTGGCAACTGTAAGTAAGTTTAAGTACAGTTACACATAAGTACAGTTACACATAAGTACAGTTACACATAAGTAGTTACACATAAGTACAGTTACACATAAGTAGTTACACATAAGTACAGTTACACATAAGTACAGTTACACATAAGTACAGTTACACATAAGTACAGTTACACATAAGTACAGTTACACATAAGTACAGTTACACATAAGTACAGTTACACATAAGTACAGTTACACATAAGTACAGTTACACATAAGTACAGTTACACATAAGTACAGTTACACATAAGTACAGTTACACATAAGTACAGTACACATAAGTACAGTTACACATAAGTACAGTTACACATAAGTACAGTTACACATAAGTACAGTTACACATAAGTACAGTTACACATAAGTACAGTTACACATAAGTACAGTTACACATAAGTACAGTTACACATAAGTACAGTTACACATAAGTACAGTTACACATAAGTACAGTTACACATAAGTACAGTTACACATAAGTACAGTTACACATAAGTACAGTTACACATAAGTACAGTTACACATAAGTACAGTTACACATAAGTACAGTTACACATAAGTACAGTTACACATAAGTACAGTTACACATAAGTACAGTTACACATAAGTACAGTTACACAAATTTAGGCGATTACAATTATTATACATAGTAGTCACGGGTTAAGCGCTTCCCCGTAATACTACTACTAATAATAATACAGAATAACATGTGAAAATTACCTAGGATAACTCAAAAAAAAGTCAGACCAAGTGCATTATTTCCACTGGGGTCCTTGTAAACTGTAAGTATCTTCTGTCTTTTGTGCGCTTTTGTTAGTTATGTAGTTATTTTCTCACTGTGTACCAGCACTGACTTCACTGTGATCAATGATTTGTTTTTAAGCTAAATTTTCAGCCGATATCAACACTATGTTAATATTTTTCTATGTACATATCAAAGACCTAAACAGTTTACAATTTTACATGGATAAACGTGTGCACTGGTGATGTGGTCAGCTACGCAATAATTACCCTAGGTATTTTATATGTTGTAATCATATCTCCTTGTTCAGGTGTGTGTGACACCGTCTGGGACGCCCATTACACCACACCTGGGACGCCCACCACACTACACCTGGGACGCCCACCACACCTGGGACGCCCACCACACTACACCTGGGACGCCCACCACACTACACTTAAGACACCCATTACACTACACCTGGGATACCGATTTCACCACCCCTGGGACGCCCACCACACCTGGGAGGTCCACATCACACCAGGGACGTCCACATCACACCCAGGATGTCCACCACACCTGGGGAGCCCACCACACATCTGGAACGTCCACCACACCTGGGACGTCCACCACACCTGGGACGTCCACCACACCTGGGACGCCCACCATACCTGGGACGCCCACCACACCCGGGACGCCCACCACACATCTGGAACGCCCACCACACCTGGGACGCCCACCACACCTGGGACGCCCACCACACCTGGGACGTCCACCACACCTGGGACGCCCACCACACCTGGGACGCCCACCACACCTGGGACGCCCACCACACCCGGGACGCCCACCACACATCTGGAACGCCCACCACACCTGGGACGCCCACCACACCTGGGACGCCCACCACACCCGGGACGCCCACCACACCTGGGACGCCCACCACACATGGGACGCCCACCACACCACACCTAGTATTGCACCTTTGTATAAACTTTTACCGATGCGTGAACAGATCGATCGATTTCATGTTTTGATCACAAAGTGTATCTGAGAGGCGGACAACAAATCTATATCATCAAACAAGCTGCGTGAATACCTGCAGGAGGGAGAGTGGATGGTAGTGAGGGAGTGGAGGCAGCGTGGTAAGGGGGAAAAGAGAGGGGTGTTTCAGGGGGCGTGGGGGAACGGGAACAGGGAAAGGCTGCATTGTTCTACTGCTTGTATTATTAGTATGAATTATCAATAAATTATCAGCGAGAGCTCTTAGAAGGGGAAAAGGAGTGTTTTTTTTTGTGTGTGTGTATGTGCACGTACTTCTGTATGCGGTTGCAGCTCCTGGCCCCGCCTCTTCGCTGGTCGCTACTAGATTCACTCTATCTTGGCTTCGAGAGCCTTATAGTACCTCTTCTTAAAGCTATGTATGGATCCCGTCTCTCTTTGCAGGTCTTTCCACTTCCTGACCATTGTAAGGCTGAAAAATATATTTCCTCAAGTCCCTATGGCTGATCTGAGTTGTCAACTTCCATCTCTGCCCTCGTGTTCCTGTTGCTCCATCTCACAATCTGTCCCTATTCACCCTGTCAGTTCCTATCAGTATATTGTACGTTATCATATCACCCATGTCCTGTCCTCCAGTTTCATTAGGTTAAGTTCCTTTAACTTCTGCTGATAAGACACACCCCTCAGCTCCCAGACTAGTCTAGTGTGTGCGTGGCGTAAGTTTATTCAGGTATACACAATACAGTTACATAGATTATCATACATTGTTGTTGTAGGTTCTCCGGTACATCATACATAGCAGCATATGTGTAGAGACCTAGGATAACCCGAAAAAGTCAGAGTGACTTATTTCCATTGGGGTCGCACAGCGACCGAAAATCATCTAGTGTCCAGAGGTCCTACACTAGGATGCGACCCACAATAATCGGCATTGTATATTAAATATTATTATAACACCCATTCAGTTACAAGTAGCAAAACTTCATTTTTCAAAAGAATTATATATATATTATAAAATTAAAGTTAGCTAAGTCCCGTGTTGTCTAGTGGCTAGGATACGCGGCTCTCACCCGCGAGGCCCGGGTTCGATTCCCGGCACGGGAAAGTCTTTTTTTTAAGAGTTCACTGTTCCTTCACATAATAATAATAATAATAATAATACTTTATTGAGACATGGTACAATGATACATGGTAGACAAGAAATATAGTTAGTAATGAGATGTACATGCCAAAAGCCCCTAAACCCTGAGTTTGGAATTTAACATTCTGGTTGAATTAATAGTTAATTATTATACATACTCTATTAGCCTCATCATTATTATTACTTTCAAGCTTTACGTACACGATATTACAAGTGAGACGCCTTCAAGTTAGGTTATCCACCCTACTAATTCTTATTGTTATATTAATGAGGTTAAATGTATGTGCTATATGACCCTTGTAGGTTTAACTATCAATATATCCCTATAATAATTATGTTGATTTAGCGCTTCCCTATGCGGCCAGCAGCACCAGCCTGGTTGATCAAGCCCTGATCCACCGGGAGGCCTGGTCGTGGCCCGGCCCCCGGGGGCGCTGATCCCCGGTACGCCCTCCAGGTAGGTGGATACCAGTCGTGTGTATGCCAACCATCGTAGAAGCATGTGTAGTGAACCTGAATAGAGCTTACTTTTTTTTTGACATATATTGGAAGACCCTTTATCCTAGCCATCATTGCAAAGATTTTACATTATGACAGTATATCCATCTTGCTATATAAAACTTCATTAGCTGATTATTGAGAGCCATCAAATGTGTCCTCATCCCCTCTCTACAGTTATATATGACATGTCTGGAGACAAGGACATTAATGAAATGGGGTTACATGAGGGATCTCTTAACGAATTATTCAAATTTCTCCCTCTCTCTCTCTCTCTCTCTCTCTCTCTCTCTCTCTCTCTCTCTCTCTCTCTCTCTCTCTCTCTCTCTCTCTCTCTCTCTCTCTACTGTGTGAATTAATACGCTTTCCGGAATATATGTTCACAAAAGGCGCCAAACCATTATGGGAGTTCTACTGAATAGTAGTATTTTGTGCAATGGTAACTTAGCTACTCTGATGCAATAATAACTTAGTTACTCAGATGCAATAATAACTTAGTTACTCAGATGCAATAATAACTTAGTTACTCAGATGCAATAATAACTTAGCTACTCTGATACAATAATAACTTAGCTACTCTGATGTAATAATAACTTAGCTACTCTGATGTAATAATAACTTAGCTACTCTGATACAATAATAACTTAGCTACTCTGATGCAATAATAACTTAGCTACTCTGATGTAATAATAACTTAGCTACTCTGATACAATAATAACTTAGCTACTCTGATGCAATAATAACTTAGCTACTCTGATGTAATAATAACTTAGCTACTCTGATACAATAATAACTTAGTTACTCAGATGCAATAATAACTTAGAAACTCTGATGTAATAATAACTTAGCTACTCTGATGCAATAATAACTTAGCTACTCAGATGTAATAATAACTTAGCTATGATTCAGTAATAACTTAGCTACTCAGATGTAATAATAACTTAGCTATGATTCAGTAATAACTTAGCTACTCAGATGTAATAATAACTTAGCTATGATTCAGTAATAACTTAGCTACTCAGATGTAATAATAACTTAACTACTCTGATACAATGGTAACTATGATGCATTTGTAATCTAATTATATATTCATCGTCTCCGTCAGCTTCCCCTTCCACACTCTTCAAGACATTTTAAAACGGCATTATAATAGCATACCGAATTATTCCCTGTCGTACAATTTATAGATATTTAAGTTTTGAGAACCGGAAACGGCATCCTAGTAATTAAAATTGGAGATTGAAAATTTGGGGTTGATGGAAAGGATCATTTTAATCATGGGGAAGAACTATACCCGTAAGGGTTATACAGCGCGAGAGGAATGGGAGGCATCACGTTTGATCCAAGGTAAGGTAGAGTGTGCATATATGTATGGAGAAGTGCAATGGATGGAAGGAAATGTGACGTCTCAGTGGGAGTCCATAGCGTGGCGTCGAGACGAATTGCCGAGATCTGACGTTCCCCACTGAGATTTTTACATTCTATACCTTCCACTGCGTTGCTCCTGACGACGTGCTTGCTGTTGCAACGAGAAAGGTCGTGAGGAACTTCATTACTTCCCCTTGTGGATGTTGTGCGCTGTTAATCACTTGTTTGCTATTGTTTGCAACACACACACACAAACATGTATATTCCTGACATGTAGGAATCATTCATTACTACTTATGTTGAGTGAATATACACAAAGATTATATATATATATATATATATATATATATATATATATATATATATATATATATATATATATATATAAAATTAAGTCTTTTCTGAAATGTTCTCTTATACATTTAAAGATATATATTTTTCATTTATGTTAATGTAAAAATTAATAATATTGTACCAAAAGAACCTTAGAAAACTTACCTAACCTTATTATAACAAGCGCAATTTAATTTAGCCTAATCCAACTAAATATATTTTAGATAAGTTTACAATAATTTAATAACAAAGAAACACATGAAAAATATTTTTTTTCATTAGGTTCAGAATGATTTTTGCAAAATTAATGCATACACAAATTTTCGCTTGCCTTATTCGGCAAGAAGAGCATTGCTATTTAAGCCAAAATCACAAATTTTACCTATTCTGCACGACATATATATGCAGTGACAGAGGTCTCTTTCACAGTATATATGCACTGAGAGATGTATATATCACTGTGGAGGAAAAAAATTAGAAATTAAAAAGATATCCTTCGAACCGGAGTCGAACCAGTGACCTATGGATGTCTGCTTTTACAACCAACTACAGTCCACCGCTCTACCAACTGAGCTATCGAAGGAGTTGGCGATCCATTCGTTTTCTTAAACATTTTAGTGTCTTGACATTTGTTCAACTGAACTGAATACTCTCAGGTAAGACCCATGAGGGTGAAAATGGAGATTTGGATAGGTGAAGAATAGTAGGTGAGAGGAATTTCGATAGTTGAAGGGAAAGAGCCAGGGCTAAACCCAGCAGCATAGCGTTGGTTGGCATGATGGAAGGAGGCGTTCCTGGGTGTGATGATCTGCTGTGTTGATTTGCTCAATGTATTACTGGACTTGGCTAGGGAGGCACGACACTTTTTCCAAAGGGCGGCAACCAAAACGTCATTGCTGGTTTGCTTTTTGTACTGCTTTATCCCAAATGCATTGATTTTTTAGGGGTTATCAGGGGCTTTTTAAGGGTACAAAGGACGTCTTACGCGAGGATGTTTTAATAGTGTTTAAGTAAACAAACAAGTAACTTTTTTTAGGCTTTGTCTCTGTTACAAGAAAAAAAATTACTCTGGTTTTGAGGGCACACATGTTACGACTACATAAAAAAATACATTATGTACATTTAACCCAAGAGCCTAATAAAGTCAAACATTGTGATGTAATAATAATCTTTATTTCTACAAGTACATGTACAATGTATATAGGCTCCTGGCTCCGCCTCTCAACAGATGGAAACTTAAAACACAGATGAGCTAGCTGCTACCAGGATGTTAGGAAATACTTTTTTAGTCTCAGGGCCAGGAGCTAATAATGCCGGCGATTGTGGTTTGAGGTGAGGCCAGGAGCTGAGACTCGACCTCCGCAAGTACTACTCGGTGAATATGCGCGCGCTTACACACACGCAAACCTACTGGAGTTTTACGACAAGTTGACAGAAGTAAGACAAGAGAGAGAGGTGGGTAGACTGCATTTTCTTGGGCTGCAAGAAGGCCTTCGACACAGTTCAAAAGCTAGAGGAGCAGGCAGGTATAACAGGAAAGGCATTGCAGTGGATCAAGGAATGCCTGACAGGAAGGAAACAACAAATGATGGTACTCGACGAGGTGTCAGAGTAGGCGCCTGTGACGAACGGAGTTCCACAAGGGTCAATCCCAGTGCTGTTTCTGGTATGTGAATGACTTGACAGAAGGGATAGATTCAGAAGTGTCCCTGTTACCAGACGAATTCAAGTGGATGAGGACCAGGTGAGACCACAAAGGGATCTGGACAGGCTGCAAGCCTGGTTCAACAACTGGCTCCTGGAGTTTAACCCCACCAAATGCAAAGTCATGAAGATTGGAGAAGGTGAAAGAAGACCACAGACAGAATACAGGCTAGGGGGCCAAAGACCAAAACTCACTCAAGGAAAAAAATCTTGGGGTGAGTATAATTCCGAGCACATCTCCTGAGGCACACAACCAAATAACTGCTGCTGCATATGGGCGCTAGGTAAACCTAAGAATAGCGTTTCGACACCTGAGTAAGGAATCATTCAAGACTGCACACCGTGTATGTCAGGCCCATATTGGGGTATGCAGCACGAGTATGGAACCCACACCTGGTCAAGCACGTCAAGAAATTAGAGAAAGTGTAAAGGTTTGCAACAAGACTTAGTCCCGGAGCTAAGGGGTATGTCCTACGAGGAGAGGTTAAGGAAAATCAACCTGACGACACTGGAAGACAGAAGGGATAGGGAAGGACATAACATAAAATACTGAGAGGAATTGACAGGGTAGATAGAGACAGGATGTTTCAGAAATGGGATACAGCAACAAGGGAACACAACTGGAAGTTGAAAACTCAGATGAGTCAGAGGGATGTTAGGAAGTATTTCTTCAGCCATAGAGTTGTCAGGAAGTGGAACGGTCTAAAGAGTGATGTAGTAAAGGCAGGATGCATGCATAGCTTTAAGAAGAGATACGACAAAGCTCATGAAGCAGGGAGAGAGTGGACCTAGTACCAGCGAAGAGGAGGGACCAGTAGCTGTGACTTTGTAAATGGTCCAAGTCGGGCCGAAACGTCGTCGTAAGCTCCTCTCTTTTATATGTGCGGGTTGTGTGTGTACTGTGACTCGACCTCTGCAGCCACAAATAGGTGAGTACACACATACACACTGAGGACAGAAGGACCAGAAGTGACATTACGACGTACAAAATAATGAAAGGAATTGACAGGGTGGACAGTGGAAGTCTGAGAGGCGGGTATCAAGTACATAAGATAACAGCTGAAAGTCATAAGGATATTAGGAAATACTTCTTTAGCCTTAAAGTAGTTAGGAAGTGGAACGCCCAAGACAGCGAAGTGGTATAGGCAGAATCCATATTTATATTTTTTTTATAAAATAAATATAGCTTTAAGAAATGGTATGATAAGGTCACGCAACCAGGTGGGGCCAGGACCGAGATTCGACCCCCTGCAACCACAATTAAGTTCGGTGACATAGAGCCTCGATGGCGCAGTAGGCAGCGCGTGAGTCTCATAATCTCAAGGTCGTGAGTTCGATCCTCACTCGGGGCAAATTATTTTCTTGGTCAAAATGCCAGAAATTAGTAAACGGCGCCAGGAGCTGGGTTTCGACCCACGCAAACACAACTCTGCTGTTGTTAATGTTGGTAAAATTACCGACAATATGTTAGGTAAAAGATTTAGATTTTGCCACCGAAGTGGCTAGTTTATTGTGCACCCCATATCCATCCTGTGGACGGTAGCGCAAGAGCATATGGATACACAAAAGGCCTAGGCACTAGGCCCCAAAGGGGTTAACAATTGTACATTTGGGTTTATATCTACATTTCAATTATCTGTTACAAGCAGGTATCTTATTTCATGAATAAGATATCTTGACATGTCACATAGGTTATTATATTGTCTATCTCTATATTCCTCAATAAGTGCACAATTAAGCACATAGTGTTCAAGACAGTGACCATATGCCTGATCACATAATTTGCATTTAGTTTGATCATCATCTGTGTCTCCCAAACTATCAGAAGTACCTGTAGCCAAGCCTAAGCCTGGCCACTACAACATCAGTCAGTCTGTTCACATTGCAAGTTGCTCCACAAACATGCCCATCTGTGCTCGCATTATCATGAGCACAGATAGGCACGTTCATGGAAATTAATTTGGATTTATATCTACAGTTCACTTATCTGTTACAAGCAAATTTAGGAAATTTGCTTAGAATAAGTGGTATCCTACCTTCACTAATAAGATATCTTGACATGTCACATAGGTTATTATACTGTCTATCTCTATATTCCTCAATAAGTGGACAATTCAGCACATAGTGTTCAAGACAGTGACCATATGCCTGATCACATAATTTGCATTTAGTTTGATCATCATCTGTGTATCTCCCAAACTGCCAGAAGTATTTGTAGCCAAGCCGAAGCCTGGCCACTACGACATCAGTCAGTCTGTTCACATTGCAAGTTGCTCCATAAACATACTTATCTAGGTAAAAGGACCAAACTTGCACACGAAAATCACTCCCTGTGAAAGCAAAAGACTCATCATGAGATGCAACATTCCCCCAATGAAAAGTAGGGACGCCACGCATACACTGAGACAACACAATAAATGTCCGGGGCCCAAGACTGTTCAACTGCCTCCCAGCATACATAAGGGGGATTACAAATAGACCCCTGGCTGTCTTCAAGAAGGCACTGGATAGGCACCTAAAGTCAGGACCTGACCAACCGGGCTGTGGTTCGTACGTCAGTTTGCGTGCGGCCAGCAGTAACAGCCTGGTTGATCAGACCCTGATCCACCACGAGGCCTGGTTTCAGACCGAGCCACGGGGGCGTTGACCCCCGAAACCCTCTCCAGGTAAACTCCAGGTATGTGCAAACTATGTGACAAAGTTCCTGGAGAGTGAAACGTTGACAATAAAATGTCACATTAGTTGCACTTGTGTCCTTTTATCTAACATGTTGTAAATGTTATTGTGATAATGACAAGTTCTAGATAAAGACACATGTGTATGGTTCAGGACGACATTTCACTACGAGTAGCTTCTTTGGTTCTTTTTTTTCGTTAATAAAGCATGCCAAGAAGCTTGAAAAACTGTAAATAAGTATGAGCTATGAGGATAGATGCAAAACCTGATGACATTTGAGGACAGGAATCCGGATGACATGATTACAGAGTACAAAATTCTAAGAGGGTTAGACAGGGTTGACAGGGCGAGTCTGAGAGGCATAGAAGTTAAAAAAGCAGATTAGTCGCAGGATGTCAGGTAATACTTATTTAGATTTAAAGTGGTCAGCAAGTGAAACGCCCTAAACAGCGAAGTGGTAAAGGAATGATAAGGCTCACACAGCTATGCCAGAGCGAATCCAGTAGCGGCCAACAGAGAGGCGGGGGCCAGGAGCCGAGACCAGGGCCCTATCACCACAAATAAGTTTGTAACTTTGTACAAATAGATGAGAGAGAGAGAGCACACACACACACACACACACACACACACACACTGCAAAGGCCTCTGGACAAAGGGATTTGGACAGGCTGCAAGCCTGGTCTAGCAACTGGCTCTTCGAATTTAACACCGCCAAATGCAAAGTCATGAAGATCGGGGAAGGGCAAAGAAGACCGCAGACAGAGTATTGGCTAGGTGGCCAAAGACTTCAAACCTCACTCAAGGAAAAGGATCTTGGGGTGAGTATAATAAAGAGCACATCTCCTGAGGCGCACATCAACCAGATAACTGCTGCAGCATATGGGCGCCTAGCAAACCTAAGAATAAGGTTCCAATACCTCAGTAAGGAATCGTTCAAGACTGTTACACCATGTACGTCAGCCCCATATTGGAGTATGCAGCACCAGTATAGAACCCACACCTAGTCAAGCAGAAAGTGCAAAGATTTGCAACAAGACTAGTCCCAGAGCTAAGGGGAATGTCCTACGAAGAAAGGTTAAGGGAAATCGGCCTGACGACACTGGAGGACAAGAGGATTAGGGAAGACATAACGACATATAAAATACTGCGAGGAATTGACAAGGTGGACAGAGACAGGATGTTCCAGAGATGGGACACATAAACAAGGGGTCACAGTTGGAAGTTGAAGATTCAGATGAGTCAGAGGGATGTTAGGAAGTACTTCTTCAGTCATAGTGTTGTCAGGAAGTGGAATAGTCTGGCTATACTAATATGTTATCTGGTTACTAGGATACGCGGCTGACACCCACGAGGCTAAGGTTCGAATCCCGACACAGAATTATATTTATATGAAGTCAATCTTCAAACTTTATGACAATTCTAGGTATAAATCCGAATCAGAGTTCCTTCTATTCTTTAAATTCTGTAAAACACTTAATGGTTTGGCACTCCTCATGAATGTTATGATAAAAAGTGATTGTAAATTGCATGCATATGCATTATAATAATCCTAAAACAATTTTTCCCGTGCCGGGAATCGAACCCGGGCCTCGCGGGTGAGAGCCGCGTATCCTAGCCACTAGACAACACGGGACGCGTTGCGAATACCAACACATTCACCAAATATACATATGTGAACCAAGACATGTACTAGTTCTAACCTGCGTGTACTGTGCTGTACAAATAAGATTTGTATTTAAGCTTTAAGTACATAACTTTCTTTTGTTTTGCAATATTCTTCAGGACACATAAATTTGTAGAAGTGTGTATCGTGAAGGACTTTTGATCAAATGAATGGGTGTTTCTTGGATCACACCCGACACTACCATTCCGCAGTCCCTCTACATCCCCTTCCACTATAATATTGGGGGGGGGAATGTGCACACCAAACCTATATTTTGCAAGCCCAAGCTCTAAAATAGAGCTTTATAAGGTCCTAAGGTTAGATTTATAGAGTTCTTACGTAGAGCTATATGGAGGTGTAGTTAATGCAGAACAGGTATTAGCACTCACCCGTCCCATAGCTCCTTCCTTGCACATTGACTTCATAAACTGGTTAAAATACTGGACAGAACTGTTTCACAATGGGTTGCGAGAAAGCTGGTACATATATAAGAAAATGGAACTAGTAGGGTAAGTTACAATAGAAAACTCTCCTTTCCTCACTGTTGAATGGGAGACTCAACACCGACTCAACTGTTTCTCGCTCTGGATCTTCCTTCAGTAACTTTATTTAGGTTAAATTAGGTACAGATAAACTTAAGTACAATTATCGGACCTAGTAACACATGTAAATTACCTAGGATAAACCAATAAAAAGTCAGTGACTTATTTCCATTGGATCCTTGTAATATCTGATAATTTAAAGTCTAGCTTTGAGATACAATAAGTTTACTTAGGCACATTTAACCTGAAGTACAATTGTCACACATAGTGTAATTTACCTCGGATAACCGCCCCCCTCCTCCAAAAAAAAAGTTAGTGATGTATTTCCATTAGGGTCCTTGAAATTTCTTATTATTTTAAGCCTAAGCTCTGGATAATGAGAACCTTCAATACTAGGGACGCCAAGCCCATGATGGCACTCTTCAGGTCGCTTGTTCTATCTAGGCTGGAATATTGCTGCACACTAACAACACCTTTCAAGGCAGGTGACATTGCTGACCTGGGTGAATGCCACGTATCCTAGCCTCTACATAACACATGTATGTGTTACATGTAATTTTGCCAACTAAACTCACTTACCTGTATATTGTGTATAAAGAGAATAGTTTCCTTCGAATAATTGTTATATTAAAGCTTTATTAAGTAGTAAAGCCATAGCCTCGATGGCGCAGTAGGCAGCGCGTGAGTCTCATAATCTCAAGGTCGTGAGTTCGATCCTCACTCGGGGCAGGTGTTTTATATTTTAATGACCTATGTGTGTAGAATATATAGTATTAATTTATTCATACCTCGTTGTTGCCGAAAGGCTCCTGATCCAAGGATATAGAGATGTCCACCTAATGTTCACCTAGCAGTAAGTAGGTACCTGGGTGTTAGTCGACTGGTGTGGGTCGCATCCTGGGGACAAAATTAACCTAAGTTGCCCAAAATGCTCCGCATAACCAGGAGCTTTCTATATAGTATGTCATTGATATCAGCTATGGTCTTTGTAAGTTGTATCATGTACTTGTAGAAATAAAGATTATTATTATTATTATTATTATTATTATTTTTATTGGATTAAATATGATCACAGTACTTCCCATTCCCAGCACTGTATGCTCTAAGGGTTTAGCGCTTCTCTCAATATACTCGGTAAAATAATTCTGTGGAATGATATAATTTTATGGAATTTATTAGGAACTATAATGGGTTTTATTCGATGTATTTGGAATAAATCTTGAATATTTTTTAGGCTTATTTGATAAAGTAGCCTCGAAATAAAAATAGCTTTGGCGATAAAATGTATAAAAATAAATTGTGAAATAAATTAGAAAGTAAAGTTATGTATATTAAATAAAAATTGGATATGGCACATTATGCGGCTCCCTATTTGTGACATCACCTAACCCAGAGGTTTGGTATGTTGGGGGAGGAAGGACAGGTAAGGATGGAATGTGGAAAAGGGGTTCAGGGGGGTGAAAAGGAGGGTACTAGAGGTAAGTGACCCAACCACTTTCGAGCGTATTAATGTAGGTACAGTATGTGTTAAGTATAATGATCAGACGATCGTGTATACCACACCAGCCATCAGAGGCATACTTGTATGCAAGATGCATACGTGCATGGCAGTGATTTGGTGGCAGGTATATTTATTATTTTTGTTTGTGCAGGAGGCAAGTTACTCGGGCTGGTTGCAAGGTGCTTGCTGGTGCTGGTGGTCGGCTGATCTGGTCCTGAGGCTGTGTCCTGCCAGAAGTGGTTTTCAAATGTTACTTGATTAGATGTAAGGTATCCACAATAAGTGTGGTTTTATCTGTCTTGAACATGGATTAGCTCTGGTGGTATCCGTTCTTCTAATTTTTCAGGGCGATCATTCAGAATCTTTGGTCTTGGGAAGTTCTCCTTGCGAATGAAACGTCAGACTCTTTGTTGGAGGGACACCTTGTGGGTCCTGTGTGTTGGGGTTGGTTTCTTGGGGTGGGTTTTCTCTGTCTGGTGTATAGAGTTCTTGTATGGCATATAGTTGTCGTTTCTTTAGTTTGTCAAGCCTGACATTTATTGGGTCGATCTGTTGGATGTGCAGATCTTCCATTCTGATTTTGCTCTGTATTATTAATAATGTGTAAATTAACAGGACCCCCAATGTTTGACTTTATTGGGTTATTCTAATTTAAATCTACATAATATTATTTAAGTGCCTATAACACCTATGTGCCCTGAAGACCATTATAAAAATAATTATACGTTATGTAATGAAAACATTATTAGAACTTACATTATTATTATTATCATCATCATATTCAAGAGGAAACGCTAAACCCATGAAGGAGCAGAGGACAATTAAGTTTGATCCAAGGAATTAAAACTTACAGTATGGTGTATTATTTTATTCACAGACGATGATAATATAACAGGATTATTACACCTCATATATTAAGTAGGAATATATGGCTGCTAGAGCTAATGGGTCATTACAAGTTATTTTCGATATTAATGAGTGGACATAAATCACTTTTATTCTAATGCTTGTTCAAGGATTTATGTGTGTGTACCGTCCACTCCTTCATGGTGGGTGAAGCCCTGTGCTGGTGAAGGGTTCTTGATCCAAGGAACTAGAGTTACTTCCCTCCTCTGGATTAAACCTGATTGCTTCCCTCTTCTCAGGGGGATATATTGTCCCTACAGGTTTACCGCTTTCCAATGTATGTAATAATAAAATAATTCCCTATAGTCGTGCTAAAGCAGAGAAAGTTTGTTAATTTCATATGAGATTTTACGAACTCTTTTTAAGATTGAATTCCCCTCAAGGGGTGTTCCTTGATACTGGTGAGGGGCTCTTGATCTAAGGAACTGGACCTGTACTCATCTATATATGGTTGCAGGGGTAGATTCACAGCTCCAATCCCTTCCTTGGGTCGAATATCAACGCCTACGGTTCCCCTCGGCTCTGTATGACCCCCAACGGATTTATCGCTCCCCCTAATGAATGTAATAACAATAAATAATGACTGTTATCCTAGATAATTTACACCATAGATGATAATCGCAGTTATGTGTACCTGTGCCTCAATAAACCTAACCCTCGCGCACCTGCTCCTCGAAGACGTCCTCTCTCACTCAAAACCTTCACACATCCCTTTCTGCACCTAAACGTTTACGGGTTTAGCGCCCAAATCGGCGCTGTATGACCCTTGTAGGTTTAGCGCTTCTTTTTTTATTATAAATTAGCGCCCAATTTGATGATAGTAACAATAATCTCTTGAACCTTTATGCCCCTCAAGGGAGGTTCCTTGACGCTGGTGAGGGGCTCTTGATCTAGGGAATTGGATCTGTGCTCCAGTTCCCTGAATTAAGCTTGAATACCTTCCATCCCCCCCCCCTCACGACAGGCGCTGTATAATCCCTCCGGGCTTAACGCTCCCCCCTGATAATAATAATAATAGGTTCCGTAGACTGGTTTAAGTCCTATCTTAGCAACAGGAAACAAAACAGAATCAGAAACCCTGCCGATATTATGTGGAGTTCTCCAAGGTAGTATTCTGGGTCCCTTATTATTCCTATGTTATGTAAATGACATGCCCATCAGTGTCAAGTGCAAACTCCTACTGTATTCAGATGATTGCTGCCAATTTTATCAAGGCTGGGAACCAAAGCAATCATAGTACTATGGGCAGAGAGCACAACTTTGTAGTACCCACAGTCAGTGGCCAGGCTTCAAACACTTTTTATTGTACAGCAATAAAGGAATGGAACAGACTGCCTGTACATGACAAAGCCAGTCATAGCATGAGCCAGTTCAAGAAGAGAGCCGAAAGGTACCTAATGAATGTAGCGACAGAAAGGGAGGAGAATTTTTTTTTTTTTTAGCTAACACATGTAAATATAAATAACTCATTTTACTTTATCCCTAGTATATCTCCTTTATAGTATAATAATAAAATAAGTCACTCTGTCTGACTTTTTGGGTTATCCTAGGTTTTCTGCACATATGCTGCTATGTATGATAATCTATGTAACTGTATTTGTGTATACCTGAATAAACTTACTTACTTACTAAGGTATTAAAAGGACCTTAATGAAAATAAGTCACTTTGACTTTTTAGGGGTTATCCTAGGTTCTCTACACATATGCTGATATGTATGATAATCTATGTAACTGAATAAACTTACTTATAACCTTTATAGAGAAAAAAAAAACTAATTCCCATGCCGGGAATCGAACCCGGACCTCCTGGGTGAAAGCCAGGTATCCTAGCCACTAGACCACATGGGATTGCTTCATAAGGTCTTAAGACAATTAAAAATTGTTTTATTAATGTATAAATGAGAGTGACTTTTTGATCCCCTGAAGATGTGAGAGCTTTTTGATCCGTTTCCTTGGATCGAACCTGAATGCCTCTTATTTGCTCCAGGTCCTGTGTGACCCCTACGGTTTAACGCTCTAATAATAAGAAATGAAAATAAATAATAATTTAGTCATCAATAGAATTATTATTGTGTTAAATACTGTATATAATTGTGATGATTAGTAAGCTTATTCAGGTACACATAAATACAGTTACATAAATTATCATACATAGCAGCTTACGTGTAAATTACCCAGGATAACACATAAAAGTCAAAATGACTTATTTCTTGTTTCTTAGATTATTATTAGTAGTAGTAGTAGTAGTAGTAATTATTATTATTATTACTATTATTATTATTATTATTATTATTATTATTATTATTATTATTATTATTATTATTATTATTATTATTATTATTAAAGGACGTGGAGGATAGACTCCCCTTCCCATCCAGAAGGGAGTCAGAGAAAAGCATAGCATTTATTGTGTAGCATATCTACAGGGTTTGTAATAAATATGTTCTAACTTATTCTTTGGCTGCCCTCCTTTTTAATGGCAGGGTTGTGGGCCTTCCTCCGCCATCTGTGTACTAGTGTTCGTTATATTTGCTCTCCATCTTGGGTCCATTAAGGTTTAAATAATAAGATATTACAAAGACCCTAATGGAATTAAGTCACTTTGATCTTTTTGGGGCGTTATTCTAGGTAATTTGCATATATGTTATTATGTATGATAATTTATGTAAGTGTATTTGTGTACCTATATGTGAATAAAGGTATGAATAAGGTATGATGTATGATTATGCTGAGGTATGATTATGCTGAGATATGTTTATGCTGAGATATGTTTATGCTGAGATATGTTTATGCTGAGATATGTTTATGCTGAGATATGTTAATGCTGAGATATGTTTATGCTGAGATATGTTTATGCTGAGATATGTTTATGCTGAGATATGTTTATGCTGAGATACTAGCCTCCCAGCATACATAAGGGGGATTACCAATAGACCCCTGGCTGTCTTCAAGAAGGCACTGGACAGGCACCTAAAGTCAGTATCTGACTAACTGGGCTGTGGTTCGTACGTCATTTTGCGTGCGGCCAGCAGTAACAGCCTAGTTGATCAGACGCTGATCCACCATGAGGTCTGGTGTCAGACCGAGCCACGGGGGTGTTGACCCCCGAAACCCTCTCCAGGTAAACTCCAGGAGTCAACTGGGTAATATATTTAGTCATACTCCTTTATTTATTCCTATCCCTAGTGTAACTCTGCCTCACTGTGAACACCATCAAACTTGGCAGTACGTACTCTAAAAACATTCATAACACAGTACAGTAGCCATGGTATCAGTTATCCACTGTTTACTGTGGCTCAAAAATACTTCTTAATTTTGCATAAGAATGGTCCCAAAGCAAAAAAGTAGCTGGCAGTTCTTCAAAGCCTAAGAGAAACTGTGAAGTGCTTCCCATCAGTGAAAAAAAATTATAATTCTCTACTTATTCTGCATAATTTATCAATTAAACTTTATGATAGGTATGTACAGGACTTATATACGTACATGTACAGTGGACCCTCAGTTTTTGTTGAAAATTCTTTCCAGAATACTGTTTGAGTGCTGTTACCAAACGAATTTGTTCCCATAAGGACAAATGTAAATTAGATTAGTCATTTCAGACCCCCAACAATACACTTACAAAAGCACTTACGAAAATACACTTACATAATTGTTCGAGTTTGGAGGTGAACGAAAACTGAGGGTCCACTGTATAGGGTTTACTACTATCCGCAGTTTTGGTATCCACGGCAGCTCCTTGGAACGTATCCCCCACGGGTACAGGGGTCCTACTGTATTTCCACAAAAGGATGTTGATTCTCACCAAACTAAAATAAGTACAAAAGGGCCCTGCTTATACAGCAGGTTAGGTTCTGGACTACTGCTGTGAAGTGAAACATACACTTTTTCACTTTCAAATACATATAAAAGCTTTATAACATTTTTTACACTATCATATATTAAGTGAGCAATAGAGCTAGGCCTAAAAAATGCATATACAGTACACACATTACTTGCCTTAAAATATTTTCATCATTAGCTTAGAGGGTGGTGAATATATTTACTGTAGGAAGTCTGAATAAATGAAGAATGGGTATACTAACTGAAAACTGCCCCATTAATGAAACGCTGTAAAGCGAACCACTGTAAAGTGGGGCCCACCTGTAGTCACTCCACATCCCAACTTGTTCAGTCATCAAGAGAGGGAGCCTCTAAGCCAGCTGCATATATTGTGAAGAGAGTAACCACTTACACATACGTATAGTAAAAAAGTTTATTTAGGTACACTACACAATTTTTGATGATTACAGTTGTCTTACATAGTAACATATACACATGACCTCTGCCAGCATTGGTGGAGTGTAGATGTTCACTTTACCCCAGCCTTAAGCATCAGTTTTTAATTTCTCCTGTTTTCTTATCTTCGGGCGTTTGTCCTAATACGTACATTGCCTTCTGCTGGGTTGTTGGTCAGGGTGCAATATATCAGCTCCTCCTAGGCTGCTAAAACCTGATATTGAGTGGCTGTTTGGTTCTCCCAGGGTTTAAGCAAGGTAATCCACCTGGCCTAATTGGAAACTGTTCCAGTCTCTCATTCTGGAGGAAACTTTGTTTTCATTACAATTCCTGCTCTGATTTAGGCAACATATTTTTTCCAGCTCTTAATAGTCCCAGCAACAACACTTCATATACAGACACTTTACTGGCAGCTTTAAGTATCTTGACCTGTGTGATCCTATTTGGTTTTGTTTTATACTACTTCCCTCAAGGAAGGTTCCTTGATGCCAGTCAGGGGCCTGTGCTCTTTCTCCTTGAATGAAAGCTGAATGCATCCCATTCCCTCAGGTGCTGTATAACCCTTACAGTATATTGCTTCCTTATGAATGTAATAATATTTTATATGGCTGTATGTATCAGATTATTTTCTTGTTTTACCAGTACTGACTTTACTTTTGGCTGTAGAGTATAACTATATAGTTTCACCCTGTTTTTGTCCCCTCAACAATGCAATTTTGTTCAAACCCTTCTTGTATTTTGTTTTTTCTCACTTCAGCCCTGTCTGTGCAGTGGTCCCCACATGGAGGATTGCAGAGCTGTATTTTTCTTAGTATAATTGGATTCAAGAAAGCAGAGTGAATTATCCAACTGATCTACCTCTCTCTGGTGACTAAAATCTCAGCCTTCTGAACATTAGAAGACCTAGTTGATGTCCATCATGAAACATGAGATACATAGTAATTCAGTTCTGGAAGTAAGTTTGTTAACTCCTGTATTCACAAGTAAAAAGGTTAGCATCTCCGCTTTAACTCTAAAGATACAGCTGGAAATGGCTATGTAAGTCTTGTATTGGCCATACAAGATGTGCATAGTCATCGCATGAAGAAGCGACTGGCACCTCTCTCTACAACTTGTCAGGTTTTGTTGATAGTCAAAAACCTTTTGATTATACAGTGGACCCCCGGTGTTCGTCCTGCTCGAAACTCGCCCTTTTATGTAAGTGTATTTTTTTAAATGCTTTTATAAGTGTATTTTTGGGGATCTAAAAGGCCTAGTCTACGTTACATTATTCCTTATGGGAATAAATTCGTTTGGTAATGGCACTTGAACAGCATTCTGGAATGAAAAAATATTGAAAACCGGGGGTCCACTGTATGTACCATTTATCAAAGAGTACCTAGAATTTATTTTCAGTCTGTTTCCAATGCCTGGCTCAGTCACTCATTCTACTCTTTTCAAAAAGCCCTGCTTTCAGTGTAAACAAGATTTTGAGATGTAGACTAACTTATTTTGCTAACTTTAGCTTTCCTAGTTAACTCGTAAATATATTTCTCATGCTACTCTCATTTGGCAATAGCTCCCCGCATCCTAATTATGGTGCTTTGTGACCCATATTTGTGAATAGTATATATTAATTAAATGCCTTCAGCATCTCCATATGATAACATCATCCCTTAAGGAAGGTTCCGTGATGCTGGTGAGGGGCTTCTGATCCAAGTAATTAAACTTGTCCTTCCCTTCCTTGGATCAAACCCATTTCCCTCCCATTCCCCAGCTGCTGAATGACCCATATAATATGAAAACATGATTATGAGATATAGTATTAAAGGAAACTCATCAACTGCATAAATTTACAGATCAAATATTCTCATAATTAGGGAATAAAATTCAACTTTTAAACTAAGGCCCCAAAATTAACCACTCTGCCATTTGTCATGTACTGGTACATCCAGGAGATTAATATCGGTGACATACTAGTACACGATTTATAGCATCTTTAAATTTGCTGTGAGTGGAAAATTTAGGCCTAAACATGAGAGAATAGGTCTACATTAGGTGTGCACTCGATAAAAAAATCCTGTCCCTTGCAGAGCATGATGTCGTAGCAGCTACCCTCTCAACCTTTGTTAAGTATGGCTTCCAGATGTGGATTCCTCACTCCCACCACAGTTGAACACTTTTTGTTAAGACCTACAGGTGCTAACAGTGAGAATAGTGGTTGTAATGTGGAGTTCCACTGGTTGGAGATGAATGTGAGTCAAGGGTATGGTCACAATACTGCTGAAAACCCAATCAACCCACAACTTAGCTGCACCGCCACAACCACTGTAGTAAATGGATAAATTTCATCTTGTCTGCAGCCTGGTAGTCAATCACTGCCTGGTACTAATTCCTCTTACTGAAAAGGTAAAAAGGCTGAGGAGAGATGGTATGTGTACACTCACATCACAAGGCTTCTGAAATGCTAAGATACAAGATATAATGTATGTGTAAGTCTTATGAAATACCACTGTGCTTTATCCGTTGTTTTGAAGAGTTCCACATACTGCAAGAATTCTAATAGCATCTATAATGATTGTGCATTAGTTAAAAGCAGTCAAAAACTGATGCAGATAAAAACATTCGAGGGTTTAGTGAGTGTATATAAGATAAAATTATCATCTGGAATTTTGTGGCACAAAATTTGAGTGCTAAAATACAAAATAGTGCAACCAGTGTCTGTAGAAAACCATATTTGTGTTTATAATTGAAAACAAACCAAAAAATTGTAAAGGAAAAAAATTAGAAAAGAGAAAGAATATTGTACCCATAATTTTCAACTTTGCACTAACATAATTCCTGAAGTCCTGGATGGATTTCATTTGTTCTGGTGTTATAACCTAAGGAAAAATGCACTCTGCAATTTTAAGATTTTTTTTAAATTGCAATGCAGAAGGGACATTTAATTTCGGAGCCTTAGTTTAAGGGTTAAATGTTCCTTTTGTGTCTCAATCTTTAAAAAAAAATGAAGAATATATTTTTCTATAGGTAAAAAGAATTACATTGCACTTGACAGCAACAGTGAGTGTTGTTGAATGGGCCAAATGTTTCTTTTTTCCTAATTGTTTTTTTTTATATTTGGGGTTTATTTTCAATTATAAACACTAGAACATGTTTTTAATGGACACTGGTTTTGTTATTATTTTAGTACTCAATTCCATTTTATGTACAAACACTAAACTGAGTTTCTACTTCAGTTTTTGACTTTCTGACGTATAAGCATACGTACAATCACTTTAGATGCTGTTAGAACTCTTGCAATGTGTGGAACTCTTCAGACCAAGTGATAAGGAGCAGTGGTGTCTTGCAATGCATGCACAATCTTGTATCTTTGTGGAGGTCTTGTGAGCACATATGCATCACACCTCTTAGCCTATCAGTAAAAGGAATTAGTGCTAAGTAGATACAGTGGTACCCCGGTTTACGATATTTTTTCATTCCAGAATGCTGTTCAAGTGCCATTACCAAACGAATTTATCTCCTTAAGAAAAGTTGTAAAATAGACTAGTCCTTTTAGACCCCCAAAATTACACTTACAAAAGCATTTAAAAAAATAAACTTACATAAAAGGGTGAGTTTGGGGACCATCGTAAACCGGGGTACCACTGTATTGCCATTACCAGAATGCATACAAGAATTTTCTTGTCATGGCGGCTGTGCTATGTTGCAATTGTAGATTGGCTGGGTTTGAGGTGATATTACGGATATTCCCATGACTCGCATTAGTCTCCAGTACGTGGAACCTCGCATCAGAGTCATTCTCAATTACAGTGGACCCCTGGTCTTCGTCCTGCTCCAAACCCGCCCTTTTATATAAGTTTTTTTTTTTTTTTTTTTTTCAACAAGTCGGCCGTCTCCCACCAAGGCAGGGTGACCCAAAAAGAAAGAAAATCCCCAAAAAGAAAATACTTTCATCATCATTCAACACTTTCACCACACTCATACATAATCACTGTCTTTGCAGAGGCGCTCAGATACGACAGCTGAGAATAGTCCCTCCCAGCTGTCACTATCCCAGACCCCTCCTTTAAATTGCAGGCATTGCACTTCCCATTTCCAGGACTCAAGTCCAACTAAATCAATTAACTGGTTTCCCTGAATCCCTTCACAAAATGTTACCCTGCTCACACTCCAACAGCTCGTCAGGTCCCAAAAACCATTCGTCTCCATTCACTCCTATCTAACACGCTCACACATGATTGCTGGAAGTCCAAGACCCTCGCCCACAAAACCACCTTTACCCCCCCCCTAAAACCTTTTCTAGGACGACCCCTACCCCGCCTTCCTTTCCCTATAGATTTATACGCTCTCCAAGTCATTCTACTTTGATCCATTCTCTCTAAATGACCAAACCACCTCAACAACCCCTCTTCAGCCCTCTGACAAATACTTTTAGTAACTCCACACCTTCTCCTAATTTCCACATTCCGAATTTTCTGCATAATATTTACACCACACATTGCCCTTAGACAGGACATCTCCACTGCCTCCAGCCTCCTCCTCGCTGCAGCATTTGCAACCCATGCTTCACACCCATATAAGTGTGTTGGTACCACTATACTTTCGTACATTCCCTTCTTTGCCGCCATGGATAACGTTTTTTGTCTCCACAGATACCTCAACGCACCACTCACCTTTTTTCCTTCATCATTTCTATGGTTAACCTCATCCTTCATAAACCCATCCGCTGACACGTCAACTCCCAAATATCTGAAAACATTTACTTCTTCCATAATCCCTCTCTCCAATGTGATATCCAATTTTTCTTTATTTAAATCGTTTGATACCCTCATCACTTTACTCTTATCTATGTTCACTTTCAACTTTCTACCTTTAAACAGCCGCACTGTATAACCCCTGTGGTTTAGCGCTTCTTTTGATTATAATAATAATACCTTTACACACCCTCCCAAACTCGTCCACTAACCTTTGCAACTTTTCTTTAGAATCTCCCATAAGCACAGTATCATCAGCAAAAAGTAACTGTGTCAACTCCCATTTTGCATTTAATTCCCCATAATTTAATCCCACCCCTCTCCCCAACACCCTAGCATTTACTTCTTTTACAACCCCATCTATAAATATATTAAACAACCATGGTGAGATTACACATCCTTGTCTAAGACCTACTTTTACCAGGAAGTAATCTCCCTCTCTCCTACACACCCTAACCTGAGCCTCACTATCCTCATAAAAACTCTTTACAGCCTTCAGTAACTTACTACCTATTCCATACACTTGCAACATTTGTAAGTGTATTTTTTGGGGTTCTAAAAGGACTACTCTACATTATTCCTTATGGGAATAAATTTGTTTGGTAATGGCACTTGAACAGCATTCTGGAACGAAAAAAATCACGAAAACCAGGGTCCACTGTATTATAATCAAGTGGGAAGCTCTAAACCCGTAGGATTATACAGTGCCTGTGGATGGGGGGTGGAAGGTATTCAGGCTTAATTCAGGGAACTGGAGCACAGATCCAATTCCCTAGATCAAGGAACCTTCCTTGAAGGGATTCTCAGTTATCATTGGTAGGCATTAACAATTAGTGGTTAAATGTGGTGGGAACAAGTTATTCACATCTGAAAGCCATAGTTAACAAAGGTTAAGAGTGTATTTGTTCTCATCATGCTTTGCATGGGGTCAGGAATTTGTGTATACAGTGCACATTTGGTGTGCAGATCCATTCTCTCATGTTTAGGACTAAATTTGCCACATGCAGCATATTTGAAGGTGCCATGAATTATGTACTGTACTAGTACTTTACAGATTCTGCAGGCATACTGCATAGGAAAGAATCTAGCGAGTAGGATCCCAAGCTCGAACACTCGTCCAACAGACTACCTCACCAACACCTACCCAGATACACTATTCCTAGCTCCTACCAACTCAATTGAAGTCTCACACATAATCAACACCCTTAAAAACAAAGCAGGAGACATAAACAGCTTACCACCCTTTATGTACAAAAAAGCTACACATGTACTGTCACCAATTATAGCAGCATTATTCAATAAATCCATTGAATCTTCAACCTTCCCATCAATTCTCAAAATAGCTAGGGTCACCCCGATCCACAAAGGAGGTGACCAAACTGACTTGAACAATTACAGACCAATCTCAAATTTACCACTGCTTTCTAAAATCTTCGAAAAATTAATTCATAAACAGATCTATTCCTACCTCGTCTCACACAATGTACTAAACCCTGTCAATTTGGATTCAGGACCAACAAGAGCACAAACGATGCTATAACACACATGTTAGAGTTAATATACACCGCACTTGAGAAGAAAGAGGTTCCGCTGGGAATCTTCATAGACCTACGCAAAGCATTTGATACAGTCGACCATGATTTATTGCTCACAAAATTAGCGCACTATGGTATTAGGG
>WNWK01006761.1:0-101812 GCA_009830355.1 Cherax destructor | reverse complement strand
CTGACAGTACTGGTGAGACACTGACTGATAGTACTGGGAGGCACTGACTGACAGTACTGGGAGACACTGACTGACAGTACTGGCGAGGCACTGACTGACAGCATTGGTGAGTCTACCTGGCAAGATTGGTTATGACACTGACAGTACTGGCGAGGCACTGACTGACAGTAATGGCGAGGCACTGACTGACAGTACTGGCAAGTCACTGACTGACAGCATTGGTGAGACAATGACAGTACTAGCGAGATACTGACGGTACTGAGGAGAGACTGACGGTACAGGCGAGACACTGACGGTACTGGCGAGTCACTGACTGATAGTACTGGTGAGATAATGACAGTACTGGCGAGACACTGACTGACAGTACTGGCGAGTCACTGTCAGTACTGGCGAGACACTGACTGACAGTACTGGTGAGGCACTGACAGAACTGGTGAGTGACTGACAGTACTGGCGAGACACTCACAGTACTGTTGAGACACTGACTGACAATACTGGTGAGACACTGACTGACAGTACTGGTGAGACACTGACTGATAGTACTGGTGAGACACTGACTGACAGTACTGGCGAGACACTGACTGACAGTACTGGCGAGACACTGACTGACAGTACTTACGAGACAATGACTGACAGTACTGGCGAGACAATGACAGTACTGGCGAGACACTGACTGACAGTACTGGCGAGACACTGACTGACAGTACTGGCGAGACACTGACAGTACTGGCGACACTGACAGTACTGGCGAGGCACTGATTGACAGAACTGGCGAGGCACTGACTGACAGTACTGGTGAGACACTGACAGTACTGGTGAGACACTGACGGTATTAGCAAGACACTGACACAGTACTGGCGAGGCACTGACAGACAGTACTGGCGAGGCACTGACAGACAGTACTGGCGAGGCACTGACAGACAGTACTGGCGAGGCACTGACAGACAGTACTGGCGAGGCACTGACAGACAGTACTGGCGAGGCACTGAATCACAGTACTGGTGAGACACTGAATCACAGTACTAACGAGACACTGAATGACAGTACTAACGAGACACTGAATGACAGTACTAACGAGACACTGACTGACAATACTGGTGAAACACTGACTGACAATACTGGTGAGACACTGACTGACAGTACTGGTGAGACACTGACTGACAATACTGGTGAGACACTGACTGACAATACTGGCGAGACACTCACAGTACTGTTGAGACACTGACTGACAATACTGGTGAGACACTGACTGACAGTACTGGTGAGACACTGACGGTATTAGCAAGACACTGACACAGTACTGGCGAGGCACTGACAGACAGTACTGGCGAGGCACTGACAGACAGTACTGGTGAGACACTGAATGACAGTACTGGTGAGACACTGAATGACAGTACTAACGAGACACTGACTGACAATACTGGTGAGACACTGACTGACAATACTGGTGAGACACTGACAGTACTGGTGAGAGACTGACTGACAGTACTGGCGAGACACTGACTGACAGTACTGGCGAGACACTCACAGTACTGTTGAGACACTGACTGACAATACTGGTGAGACACTACTGACAATACTGGTGAGACACTGGCTGACAGTACTGGCAAGACACTGACAGTACTGGTGAGACACTGACAGTACTAGCGAGACACTGAATGACAGTACTGGCGAGACACTGAATGACAGTACTGGCGAGACACTGAATGACAGTACTGGTGAGACACTGAATGACAGTACTGGCGAGACACTGACTGACCAGTACTGGCGAGACACTGACTGACAGTACTGGTGAGATACTCACTGACAGTACTGGCGAGACACTGACTGACAGTACTGGTGAGATACTCACTGACAGTACTGGTGAGACACTCACTGACAGTACTGGTGAGACACTCACTGACAGTACTGGTGAGACACTCACTGACAGTACTGGTGAGACACTGACAGTAGTGGCGAGAAAATGACTGACAGTAGTGGCGAGACACTGACTGACAGTAGTGGCGAGACACTGACTGACAGTAGTGGCGAGACACTGACGGACAGTACTGGCGAGACACTGACGGACAGTACTGGCGAGACACTGACGGACAGTACTGGTGAAACACTGACGGACAGTACTGGTGAGACACTGACAGTACTGGCGAGGCACTGACTGACAGTACTGGCGAGGCACTGACCGACAGTACTGGCGAGGCACTGACTGACAGTACTGGCAAGTCACTGACTGACAGCATTGGTGAGACAATGACAGTACTAGCGAGATACTGACGGTACTGAGGAGACACTAACGGTACAGGCGAGACACTGACGGTACTGCAGAGTCACTGACTGAAAGTACTGGTGAGATAATGACAGTACTGGCGAGACACTGACTGACAGTACTGGCGAGTCACTGTCAGTACATAAGAACATAAGAAAGGAGGAACACTGCAGCAGGCCTGTTGGCCCATACTAGGCAGGTCCTTCACAATCCGTCCCACTAACAGAATATTTGCTCAACCCAATTTTCAATGCTATCCAAGAAATAAGCTTTGACAATTCTACCCACTCATGCGCGAGTCCCACTCAAATCCAACCCCTCTCACTCATGAATTTATCCAACCTAAATTTGAAACTACCCAAGGTCCTAGCTTCAATAACCCTACTAGGCAGACTGTTCCACTCATCAACTACCCTATTTCCAAACCAATACTTTCCTATATCCTTTCTAAATCTAAACTTATCTAACTTGAATCCATTATTGCGGGTTCTCTCTTGGAAGATATCCTCAAGACCTTATTTATATCCCCTTTGTTAATACCCATTTTCCACTTGTATACCTCGATCATGTCTCCCCTCATTCTACGTCTTACAAGTGAATGTAATTTTAGGGTCTTCAATCTTTCTTCGTAAGGAAGATTTCTAATGCTATGTATTAATTTAGTCATTCTACGCTGAATGTTTTCTAACGAATTTATGTCCATTCTGTAATATGGAGACCAGAACTGAGCTGCGTAATCTAGGTGAGGCCTTACTAATGATGTATAAAGCTGTAATATAACCTCTGGACTTCTGTTGCTAACACTTCTTGATATAAATCCAGTAATCTATTTGCCTTATTACGTACGCTTAGGCATTGCTGTCTTGGTTTAAGGTTGCTGCTTACCATCACCCCCAAGTCCTTCTCTAATCTGTATGGCTAAGTTCTACGTTATTTAACTTATAAGTGCTTGGGTTATGGACACTACCGAGCTTTAGAACTTTGCATTTATCTACATTGAACTGCATCTGCCATTTTTCTGACCAGGAATTGAGTTTGTCTAAATCCTCCTGTAGTTCACTGACATCTACGTCTGAATCGATTATCCTACCTATCTTCGTGTCATCAGCGAATTTGCTCATATCACTAGAAATTCCCTCAAGGTCATTTATATATATTATAAACAACAACGGGCCCAAAACCGATCCCTGAGGAACGCCACTTGTTACAGATCCCCACTCCGATTTAACCCCATTTATAAGAACATAAGAACATAAGAATGGAGGAACACTGCAGAAGGCCTACTGGCCCATACAAGGCAGGTCCTTATCAAAACCACCACTACCTAAGAATTTACTCCTGTACTCACGACACTAATCAAACCCAGCCCCTCCCACTCATATATTTGTCCAATCTCTTTTTAAAGCCACCCAAGGTCCTAGCCTCTATCACCCTAATTGGAAGATTGTTCCACGCATCTACAACTCTGTTCGAAAACCAGTACTTGCCTATGTCCTTTCTAAATCTAAATTTATCCAATTTAAATCCGTTATTTCTCGTTCTTACTTGGTTCGATATCCTCAGTATTTTATTAATATCTCCTTTGTTTATGCCCATCATCCACTTGTACACCTCGATGATATCTCCCCTCATTCTACGTCTCTCCAGAGAGTGGAGATTCAATGCTCTAAGTCTATCTTCATACGGGAGATTTCTTATACTGTAAATCATTTTAGTCATTCTTCTTTGTATGTTCTCCAATGAATCTATATCCATCCTGTAGTAAGGAGACCAAAACTGAGCTGCATAATCCAAATGAGGTCTCACTAGTGATGTATAGAGCTGTAAAATAACTTTTGGACTTCTGTTGCTTATACTTCTTGAAATAAATCCTAGTAATCTGTTAGCCTTATTGCGCACACTTAGGCACTGTTGTCTTGGCTTTAGATTTCTGCTTACCATGACTCCCAAGTCTTTTCACATTCTGTATGATCAAGCTCAACTTCACCTAGTTTATAAATTCGAGGGATATTTTCATTACCAACGACTAGCACCTTACACTTGTCCACATTGAACTTCATCTGCCACTTTTCAGACCAAGACATTAATTTATCCAAATCCTCCTGGAGTTCACTGGTATCCTCCTCAGAATGAATTATACGGCCTATTTTTGTATCATCAGCAAATTTACTCATGTCACTTGCAATTCCTTCATCAAGGTCATTAATGTAAATTATGAACAACAATGGGCCCAAAACTGATCCTTGTGGAACGCCACTAGTGACAAATCCCCATTCAGATTTGACCCCATTAATGGAAACTCTCTGCTTTCTATTGGTAAGCCATGCCTCTATCCATGCTAGAACTTTACCTCCTATACCATGAGCTGCCACCTTTCTTAAGAGTCTCTTGTGAGGTACTCTATCGAAGGCCTTACTGAAATCCAAGTAAACTATATCATATTCTTTATCACTGTCTACTGCCTCAAATGTTTTATTGAAAAACGTCAGTAAATTTGTCAGGCAGGAACGACTCTCGTAAACCCATGCTGAGATTCATTAATCAAATTATGTTCTTCAAGGTGACTTCTGATAATATCAGCTATAATTGATTCTAATAATTTGCCTACTATAGACGTGAGGCTTATTGGACGGTAATTTGATGGAATGGACTTATCCCCTGATTTGAATATAGGAACTACATTAGCTATCTTCCACATCTCTGGCACAACACCAGTTAGGATGGACGTATTAAACACATTCGTTAATGGCTGACTAAGTTCCATTTTGCATTCTTTAAGCACCCTGGAAAACAACTCGTCGGGTCCCGGGGACTTATTTTGCTTCAGTTTATCTATCTGTTTGATAACCATATCCCTCGTGACAGTAATATTAGTTAATTTGAATTCTTCAGGAACTGAATAATTGTTAATTTCTGGAATCTCATTTACGTCTTCGTGTGTAAAGACTGACAAAAAATAGTCATTAAATAGAGAACACATTTCCAGTTCGTTATCCGTCAGCTGTCCATTCCCAATTTTCAGAGGTCCTACCTTTTCCCTCACCTTCGTCCTGTACACTTGAAAGAACCCTTTTGGATTAGTCTTTGATTCATTAGCAACCTTAATCTCATAGTCACGTTTAGCCTTTCTAATCCCCTTTTTTACTTCTCTTTTCAACTGAACATATTGGTTAATAAGGTTAACATCTCCTCTTTTGATGCGCCTATAAATTCCTCTTTTCTCCCCTAATAAATGTTTTAGCCTCCTGTTAATCCATTTGGGATAGTTATTATTTGACCTAAATTCTCTCTGGGGAATAAACATACTCTGTGCACGTTGTACATTATTAAGAAAAAAATCATAAACGCAGATCCCATCGTAATCGTTAGCTAGATTACCCCAGTCGAGATTAGACAGGTGTTCCCTAAGTCAATATAATCGGCAGAACGAAAATCAGGAACTTTTACCGTATTACCCCTATTCTCGTACTCCCATGTAATATTAAAAGTAATGGATTTGTGATCACTAGCTCCAAGCTCTTCAGTGATCTCCAGATTATTTACAAGAGTTTCTTTATTTGACAAGACTAGGTCGAGCAAATTATTACCTCTGGTAGGCTCCGTCACACACTGCTTCAGAAAACAGTCCTGAACTACTTCCATAAAGTCACTGGACTCCAGATTACCGGTCAAAGAAGTCCAGTCAATTTGACTAAAGTTAAAATCCCTACTATCACTACGTTATTGTGCCTAGAAGCCCTAACAATTTCGTCCCAAAGAAGTCTCCCTCTATCGTGATCCAAGCCTGGAGGTCGGTATATTACACCTAGAATCAGTTTTTCTTGACCTTCTAGAAACTCTACCCAAACAGATTCTGTTAATGATCCATCTATTTTTATGCCTGTTTTTATGCAGCAATTTATATTTTCTCGTACATACAATGCAACTCCACCCCTTTCCCATTATATCTATCTACATGGAACAACTTAAACCCCTGAATATGACACTCAGCAATCATATCCCGACTCTTGGTATTATACCATGTTTCAGTTATTGCAATGACATCAAGGTTCCCAGCACATGCTACCAAACGTAATTCGTTAATTTTATTTCTGGCGCTTCGACAGTTAGTATAAAATACATTGATATGTATCTTCTTGTGAACCTTTTTCAGCTTTTGTTTTACACAATTTATGTTACTATCATTACCCTGTGTCACTCGATTACTGTTATTGTTATGATTTATGATATCAAAGCCTGAATCAATATTTTGGCCTTCATTATTTACCATTCCTAAACCCATACCTCTAACTAATCATAGTTTAAAGCCCTAACAACATCCTCAACTGAGCTAGAGAGAAATTCTACACCTGCCCTGGATAAGTGAACCCCATCCCTGGCATACATGTCATTTCGGCCATAGAAGTGGTCCCAGTTGTCAATGAATGGGACTGCATTATCCTTACAGTGTTTGTCCAGCCAGCAATTTATACCAATCGCTCTGGACAGCCATTCATTTCCAACACCCCTTCTTGGCAAAATGCCACATATAACAGGGCTCCCTCCCTTCTTCCTAATGATGTCTATTGCTGCCTTATACCTACTAACTAAATCCTCACTTCTACGCTTGGATACATCATTGCCTCCAGCACTGAGGCAGATAATAGGATTGATCCCATTACCATGCATGATGTTGTCAAGTCGGCTAACAATGTCTTCCATCCCAGCCCCAGGAAAGCAAACCCTCTGTCTCCTACTCCTATCTTTCAAGCAGAAGGCCCTATCCATATATCTAACTTGGCTATCCCCAACAACAACAATGTTTTTACCTTCCTTGGTACAGTTCGTCGTGACGTTCCCAGTAGTCGACTCACATTCGTCTGGAAGCACAGAAAAGGAGTTTGAAGTTTCCACAGCAGTCTCTTTCTTCTTCGTCGTTACTACCTCTCCATTCGTCTTCTTGATCTTCAACTTCGTCCCATGCTGTCCGGCCACTGCCCAGGTTCCCTTCTTGACCTGAGGACTCACAACAGGAGGACTACTACGAATCCTCTTGTTTTCCTCCATCAATCGCCGTATCTCAAGCTTCGCTACCCTCAATTCCTCCTTAAGCTGCTGGTAAAGTTGCTCAATAGGGGGCATCTTGATTCAGTCCACAGGGAGTACACTAGACACGTCTTCACTGAGCTAAGAACAGGTCACCACCTCTCAACAACCACAACCTCTCCAGCAAACCGAAAATTATCAAGAACCCCAACCCTTACTCCACACAACTACAGAAGAAACAGAAGTACTACATGAATCCACTGAAGAATCCTCCGACGAATGGAAAAATAAACACATAAGCAGTATAATGTGATCCTATATTGACAACCTTTCGCCCACGCAGTGGGCTTTGGTGAGCCATGACTCGATCCATGACAACACTTTTCCCCCAATGCCATGAGCAGCCACTTTCTTTAACAGTCTCTGATGTGGTACTCTATCAAAAGCCTTACTAAAATCCAAATAAACGATATCGAATTCTTTATCATTATCAACTGCCTCAAAAGCCTTACTGAAAAAAGTTAATAAATTAGTTAGGCAGGAACGGCCCCTGGTGAATCCATGCTGAGTATCATTAATCAAATTATGCCTATCGAGATGGCTTCTTATGTTATCAGCTATAATCGACTCTAGTAATTTGCCTACAATTGATGTTAGACTTATTGGGCGGTAATTTGATGGTAACGACTTGTCCCCTGCTTTAAAAATAGGAATTACATTAGCCATCTTCCACGTATCCGGCACTACACCTGTTTGAAGAGATAGGTTAAAAATGTTAGTTAAGGGTTCACAGAGTTCTATTTTGCATTCCTTAAGAACCCTTGAAAAAAGCTCATCAGGGCCTGGCGATTTATTTTGCTTCAAACGGTCTATCTGTTTGATAACCATTTCGCTAGTGACTGTGATACTACATAATTTATCTTCTTCAGGCCCACTAAAATACCTAATTCTTGGGATATTATTAGTGTCTTCCTGAGTGAAAACCGAGAGAAAATAATTATTAAAAATAGAGCACATTTCATTCTCTTTGTCAGTAAGATACCCATAATTATTTTTAAGGGGACCTATCTTATCTCTAACTTTTGTTCTATACACCTGGAAAAAACTGACTGACAATACTGGTGAGACACTGACTGACAATACTGGTGAGACACTGACTGACAGTACTGGTGAGACACTGACTGACAGTACTGGTGAGACACTGACTGTACTAACGAGACACTGACTGACAATACTGGTGAGACACTGACTGACAATACTGGTGAGACACTGACTGACAGTACTGGCGAGACACTGACTGACAGTACTGGCGGCCCTGGAATGACAGTACTGGCCGAGGACACTGAAGACAGTACTGGCGAGACACTGAATGACATTTACTGGCGAGACCGACTGACAGTACTGGCGGACCTGACTGACTAACTGTGCTAGACACACTGACTGACAGTATTGGCGAGACACTTGACTGACAGTAGTGGCGAGACACTTGACTGACAGTACTGGCGAGACACTCACTGACAGTACTGGTGAGACACTCACTGACAGTACTGGTGAGACACTCACTGACAGTACTGGTGAGACACTGACTGACAGTACTGGCGACACTCACTGACAGTACTGGCGACACTGACAGTAGTGGCAAGACACTGACGGACAGTACTAGCGAGACACTGACGGACAGTACTGGTGAGACACTGGCAGTACTGGCGAGGCACTGACTGACAGTACTAGCGAGGCACTGACTGACAGTACTGGCGAGGCACTGACTGAAAGTACTGGTGAGATAATGACAGTACTGGCGAGACCCTGACAGTACTGGTCAGACACTGACAGTACTGGTGAGACACTGACAGTACTGGTGAGACACTGACAGTACTGGTGAGACACTGACAGTACTGGTGAGACACTGACAGTACTGGTGAGACACTGACAGTACTGGTGAGACACTGACAGTACTGGTGAGACACTGACAGTACTGGTGAGACACTGGCAGTACTGGCGAGGCACTGACTGACAGTACTAGCGAGGCACTGACTGACAGTACTGGCGAGGCACTGACTGACAGTACTGGCGAGGAACTGACTGACAGTACTGGCAAGTCACTGACTGACAGTACTGGCAAGTCACTGACTGACAGCACTGGTGAGACAATGACAGTACTAGCGAGGTTCTGAAGCTCGGGAGTGTCCATAACCCAAGCACTTATAAGTTAAATAACGTAGAACTTAGCCATACAGATTGCGAGAAGGACTTGGGGGTGATGGTAAGCAGCAACCTTAAACCAAGACAGCAATGCCTAAGCGTACGTAATAAGGCAAATAGATTACTGGGATTTATATCAAGAAGTGTTAGCAACAGAAGTCCAGAGGTTATATTACAGCTTTATACATCATTAGTAAGGCCTCACCTAGATTACGCAGCTCAGTTCTGGTCTCCATATTACAGAATGGACATAAATTCGTTAGAAAACATTCAGCGTAGAATGACTAAATTAATACATAGCATTAGAAATCTTCCTTACGAAGAAAGATTGAAGACCCAAAAATTACATTCACTTGTAAGACGTAGAATGAGGGGAGACATGATCGAGGTATACAAGTGGAAAATGGGTATTAACAAAGGAGATATTAATAAAATACTGAGGATATCGAACCAAGTAAGAACCAGAAATAACGGATTTAAATTGGATAAATTTAGATTTAGAAAGGACATAGGCAAGTACTGGTTTTCGAACAGAGTTGTAGATGCGTGGAACAATCTTCCGAGTACTGTGATAGAGGCTAGGACCTTGGGTGGCTTTAAAAAGAGATTGGACAAATATATGAGTGGGAGGGGCTGGGTCTGATTTGTGTCGTGAGTACGGGAATAAATTCTTAGGTAGTGGTGGTTTTGATAAGGACCTGCCTTGTATGGGCCAGTAGGCCTTCTGCAGTGTTCCTCCATTCTTATGTTCTTATGGTACTGAGGAGACACTAACGGTACAGGCGAGACACTTACGGTACTGCCGAGTCACTGACTGAAAGTACTGGTGAGATAATGACAGTACTGGCGAGACCCTGACAGTACTGGTCAGACACTGACAGTACTGGTGAGACACTGACAGTACTGGTGAGACACTGACAGTACTGGTGAGACACTGACAGTACTGGTGAGACACTGACAGTACTGGTGAGACACTGACAGTACTGGTGAGACACTGACAGTACTGGTGAGACACTGACAGTACTGGTGAGACACTGACAGTACTGGTGAGACACTGACAGTACTGGTGAGACACTGACAGTACTGGTGAGACACTGACAGTACTGGTCAGACACTGACAGTACTGGTCAGACACTGACAGTACTGGTCAGACACTGACTGACAGTACTGGCGAGTCACTGTCAGTAATGGCGAGACACTGACTGACAATACTGGTGAGACACTGACTGACAATACTGGTGAGACACTGACTGACAATACTGGTGAGACACTGAATGACAGTACTGGCGAGACACTGAATGACAGTATTGGTGAGACACTGACAGTACTGGTGAGACACTGACTGACAGTACACTTTTATATGACAGCACTTTTATATGACAGCGATGTGCACTTTTATAAGATTCTGACAGCGATGTGCACTTTTATATGGAAAACGTAGATGATCTATTGGCGGAAATTGAGAGAATGTTGCTGGCTGAAGTTAGCTAAAGAGGTCTATAAAACCTTGAACTATACTGCATTTTTTGTTTTGTATATGATCACCACAGCTGTGATATTCAGTTTCTAAACAAATAAAATATTTAACAAAGGAGTGTAATTCAATGTTCATAGGGAATTGTTTGACATATTGAATTATGCTATATAAGCAAGTGAACCTGGTGTTGAGATTTCTCGATCGCATCAAGAACCATTTTTCTTAAGTGAAGATTAGTCCTAGAAGTTCCATTGTTGTTCAATATTTAAATACATATCAACTAACTCAATATAGAAGTCACTTATCAGGCATAATGACTAAGGTTTGGCATATCCTTTTCACAACAACTCAATAAATATTCCAAAATGTTGCACAAGTATTTCAATCTTTAACTTGCCTGTTTTCTAAACCATTCCTACTTACAAATGTACCTTTTTAATTTATGCACACATGTATATTTTTAACAAAGTGGCCGCATGCCACCGAGTAAGAGAGACCTAAGACGTAGAATGAGGGGAGACATGATCGAGGTATACAAGTGGAAAATGGGTATTAACAAAGGGGATATAAATAAGGACTTGAGGGTATCTCTCCAAGAGAGAACCCGCAATAATGGATTCAAGTTAGATAAGTTTAGATTTAGAAAGGATATAGGAAAGTATTGGTTTGGAAATAGGGTAGTTGATGAGTGGAACAGTCTGCCTAGTAGGGTTATTGAAGTAAGGACCTTGGGTAGTTTTAAATTTAGGTTGGATAAATTCATGAGTGAAAGGGGTTGGATTTGAGTGGGAATTGCATATGAGTAAATAAAATTATCAAAGCTTATTTCTTGGGTAGCATTGAAAATTAGGTTGAACAAATATTCTGTTAGTGGGATGGAATGTGAAGGACCTGCCTAGAATGGGCCAACAGGCCTGCTGCAGTGTTCCTCCTTTCTTATGTTTCTTATGTTTACTGGTGAGACACTGACTGACAGTACTAGTGAGACACTGACTGACAGTACTGGTGAGACACTGACTGACAGTACTGGTGAGACACTGACTGACAGTACTGGTGAGACACTGACAGTACTGGCGAGACACTGACTGACAGTACTGGCGAGACACTGACAGTACTGGCGAGACACTGACTGACAGTACTGGCGAGACACTGACTGACAGTACTGGCGAGACACTGACTGACAGTACTGGCGAGACACTGACTGACAGTACTGGCGAGACACTGACTGACAGTACTGGCGAGACACTGAATGACAGTACTGGCGAGACACTGAATGACAGTACTGGCGAGACACTGAATGACAGTATTGGCGAGACACTGAATGACAGTATTGGTGAGACACTGAATGACAGTACTGGCGAGACACTGAGAGTACTAACGAGTCACTGACTGACAGTACTGGCGAGACACTGACTGACAGTACTGGCGAGACACTGAATGACAGTACTGGCGAGACACTGACTGACAGCACTGGTGAGACACTGACTGACAGTACTGGCGAGACACTGACTGACAGTACTGGCGAGACACTGACAGTACTGGCGAGACACTGACTGACAGTACTGGTGAGACACTGACTGACAGTACTGGTGAGACACTGACTGACAGTACTGGTGAGACACTGACTGACAGTACTGGTGAGACATCGCCAGAGAAGACAACACGCAATACCGAAGAATCCTAGAATCATCATTCATCTGTATATCCAACAACTTCAACCAGAACAACGGCTTCTACAACATAGCTGAACCTATTGCCAAGAAACTTCTTCAACGCTATCCCACCTAGAACTCAAGAATGGTACACTGCAGGTCCTTTAAGTCACACTATGTTTTTAACTATCACACTACTTTTAAGACTCATATGCAGCTTTCTCCACCTGACCCAGCATTCTCCACCTGACTGTACCCTATATATATCTCCATGTTGCTCATTTTCCAGGTAGATCTGTCTGACTCGATAAAGCCCACTGCGTGGGCGAAACGTTGTCAATAAAGGATCACATTATACTGCTTATGTGTTTATTTTTCCACTGGTGAGACACTGACTGACAGTACTGGTGAGACACTGACTGACAGTACTGGTGAGAACACTGACAGTACTGGCGAGACACTGACGGACAGTACTGGTGAGACACTGACAGTACTAGCGAGACACTGACAGTACTGGCGAGACACTCACTGACAGTACTGGTGAGACACTGACAGTACTGGTGAGACACTCACTGACAGTACTGGTGAGACACTCACTGACAGTACTGGCGAGACACTGACAGTACTGGCGAGACACTACGGACAGTACTGGTGAGCACACGGACAGTACTGGCGAGACACTGACGGACAGTACTGGTGAGACTCACTGACAGTACTGGCGAGACACTGACTGACAGTACTGGCGAGGGCACTGACATAGTACTGGCGAGGCACTGACGACAGTACTGGCGAGGCACTGACTGACAGTACTGGCGAGGCACTGACAAGTACTGGTGAGACACTACGACAGAACTGGCGAGGCACTGACGACAGTACTGGTGAGACACTGACAGTACTGGTGAGACACAGAAGTACTGGTGAGACACTGACTGACAATACTGGTGAGACTGACATACTAGAGACACTGACAATACTGGTGAGACACTGACTGACAGATACTGGTGAGACACTGCTGACAGTACTGGTGAGCACTGACTGACAGTACTGGTAGACACTGACTGACAGTACTGGTGAGACACTGACTGACAGTACTGGTGAGACACTGACTGACAGTACTGGTGAGACACTGACTGACAGTACTGGTGAGACACTGACTGACAGTACTGGCGAGACACTGACTGACAGTACTGGCGAGACACTGACTGACAGTACTGGCGAGACACTGACTGACAGTACTGGCGAGACACTGACTGACAGTACTGGCGAGACACTGACTGACAGTACTGGCGAGTCACTGACTGACAGTACTGGCGAGTCACTGACTGACAGTACTGGCGAGACACTGACTGACAGTACTGGCGAGACACTGACTGACAGTACTGGCGAGACACTGACTGACAGTACTGGCGAGACACTGACTGACAGTACTGGCGAGACACTGACTGACAGTACTGGCGAGACACTGACTGACAGTACTGGCGAGACACTGACTGACAGTACTGGCGAGACACTGACAGTACTGGCGAGACACTGACAGTACTGGCGAGACACTGACAGTACTGGTGAGACGACTGACAGTACTGGCGAGACACTGACTGACAGTACTGGCGAGACACTGACTGACAATACTGGCGAGACACTGACTGACAATACTGGTGAGACACTGACTGACAATACTGGTGAGACACTGACTGACAATACTGGTGAGACACTGACTGACAATACTGGTGAGACACTGACTGACAATACTGGTGAGACACTGACTGACAATACTGGCGAGACAGACTGACTGACAGTACTAGCGAGACGCTGACAGTACTATCGAGACACTGACTGACAATACTGGTGAGACACTGACTGACAGTACTGGCGAGACACTGACTGACAGTACTGGCGAGACACTGACTGACAGTACTGGCGAGACACTGACTGACAGTACTGGCGAGACACTGACTGACAGTACTGGCGAGACACTGACTGACAGTACTGGCGAGACACTGACAGTACTGGCGAGACACTGACAGTACTGGCGAGACACTGACTGACAGTACCGAAGTCGAGCTATATATTTCGGAAATAAAGAAATGTGGCAATTGTGGTGAGCAGAGGAAAGTTAATTAAAGGAGGAAAAAGTATTGGTGGGAAAGCCAGGGCAACCTTACGTAAGACTGTTTTTTAACTATCATCATTAGGTACATGGATATCTTTCACCCAACACCTGAATACTTCCAGCAGGTACTGCAGTTTCTTACAAACAACTAGTGTTTCCTAAGTTAAAATATAGGATTAGTTTTTTTTTCTAACGTTCTTTTTCCTGGAAGGAACCCTCAATAGTTGGCTAACGCTCAGGTACCTATTTTCACTGCTAGGTGGGCAGGGGTAGCAGGGGTGTAGGGAATATTGCCCCCGTGTTTCTCCAGGGATTCCAAGCCAAGACCTTGATTGTACGTAGGTAATACATGCAGCTGTCACGTGGGAAGCAAGGATGGGGGAGGGAGGAGGGAGGAGGGATGGGGGAGGGAGGAGGGATGGGGGTGGGAGGGGGTGGGAGGAGGGATGGTGGTGGGTGGAGGGATGGGGGTGGGAGTAGGGATGTGGGGTTTAGGAGGGATGGGGGTGGGAGGAGGGATGGGGAGGGAGGAGGGATTGGGGAGAGAGAGGAGTGATATGAGAGGGAGGAGGGATGGGAGAGGGTGGAGGGATAGGAGAGGGAGAAGGATTGGGGGAGATAAAGGTAGTATGAATCAGTGTGTGGTACACTGCTGACCACACAGCCTAGCCTCCCCACTTCCTCCACCAACAATCAAGCACAAAGATGGAGGTTCTCAGCTCCCTGGGAAGATCATTCAACACAAGGTTTACTGTTAGAGTCCCACAGGCACGGAGCAATATACGAACGAGCATGATCCTCACACCCTTGCTACACCTGCCGCCTAAAACTAAAAATAGGTATCTGTTAGAAAGCAAGAGAGTGTTAGAAAACTCCAGTCCTGTAAAGATTCAAGTGTTGGGTAGAATGTATCTTATGGTGATAACTACAAAATCTTCTAGAAGCACTGTGGTACGACTACCGGTCCATTCTACGTAATAAATAATATATATTTCTACAAGTCATGTACAAGGTATACAGGTCTAGCTGACATCAATGACATACTACTATATAGAAAGCCACTTGTTATGCACAGCATTTCGGGCAAATTAGGTCAATTTTGTCCCGGGATGCGACCCATGCCAGTTAACTAACACCCACGTACCCATTTTTACTGATGGGTGAACATAGACAACCGATGTAAACAGACTTAAATCAGATGTTGCCATAGTGAAGAGCTCTGTCCCACAAGGCACAGTACTCGCACCTATTCTGTTCCTCATTCTCATATCAGACATAGACAGAGATGTAAACCACAGCACTGTATTATCCTTTGCAGATGATACTAGGATCTGCATGAGAGTGTCATCCATTGAGGACACGGCAAATATCCAAGAAGATATAAACCAAGTTTTCCAATGGGCAACAGAGAACAATATGATGTTCAATGAAGACAAATTCCAACTACTCCGTTATGGAAAACTGGAGGAAATAATAGCTAGGACTGAGTATATTACAAACTCCAATCACACAATAGAGCGGAAAAGTAATGTGAAGGACCTGGGTGTGGTAATGACTTATATTCTGGGTGTGTAGACTTATATTCACTGGAGCGCAGGCGAGAGATATATATCATAATCTACACCTGGAAGATTCTGGAGGAACTGGTTCCTAATATGCACACAGAAATCACTCCATACGAAAGCAAAAGACTTGGCAGACGGTGCAACGTACCCCCAGTGAAAAGTAGGGGCGCCACTGGTACACTAAGAGAAAACACTAAGTGTCCGGGGCCCAAGACTGTTCAACAGCCTCCCACCAGCCATAAGGGGCATTACCAGTAGACCTCTGGTTGCCTTCAAGAGGGAGCTGGACAGATACCTAAAGTCAGTGCCAGATCAGCCGGGCTGTGGTTCGTACGTTGGACTACGTGCAACCAGCAGTAACAGCCTCGTTGATCAGGCCCTGATCCACCGGGAGGCCTGGTCATAGACCGGGCCGCGGGTACGTCGATCCCCGGAATGCCCTCCAGGTAGACTCCAGGTAGCAGGTAAACACGCCCAATGTTTCCACCCTCGCCGGGAATCGAACCCAGACAGACCTTCAGCGTGTAAAACGAGAGCTTTTGCCACCAGGCCACGGGCCACCGTAAGTCATGCTTCCAACATTCTTATTAATATCTGTCTACATAATACTTTCTAAATTTGTCAATTTTAAATCCATTTTTGTGATTTTATCTCGTTAAATATTTTAAACATCTCAATCGTATTTTATTTATTCACTTATCTTCCATTTGTACACTAATCTCATCCACTCATTCTACGCCTTTCTTTAGTCTAGACTAGTGTAGGTTCAATGCTCTTTATGTTCCTAGGAAATATTTATTATTCATACAAACGATTGACTTTGTCATCCTTTTCTATGTTTTCCAGCCTATTTATATGTATTATGTAATGTGGAGACGAACTGTGCATTACCAATTATTCACATCTGGAGAATTTAGATTCAATCTTGGCACAAGTGGAAACGTTGAGCATGTTTCCCCTCTCCACTTATAACTGAATAGGTGCCTAGGTGCTTCGACTGTTGTAACATGTTCCCTCTCCACTTATAACTGAATAGGTGCCTAGGTGCTTCCCGACTGTTGTGGGTAACACATGTTTCCCCTCTCCACTTATAACTGAATAGGTGCCTAGGTGCTTCCCGACTGTTGTGGGTAACACATGTTTCCCCTCTCCACTTAGAACTGAATAGGTGCCTAGGTGCTTCCCGACTGTTGTGGGTAACACATGTTTCCCCTCTCCACTTAGAACTGAATAGGTGCCTAGGTGCTTCCTGACTGTTGTGGGTAACACATGTTTCCCCTCTCCACTTAGAACTGAATAGGTGCCTAGGTGCTTCCCGACTGTTGTGGGTAACATCCCGAGGAAGATGTCAAAGCACCCCATGGAAATATGCCACACTGACTGACTTTCTTGGATTAGCTTGGGTTGCTAACTCTTTGGGTTAATAATTAGCATACAATCTTATTCATAAATACTGACTTCATTCAGAGGCAGAATTAACGACAAACCAATCTCAATAATGCATCGTCCATTTCTCCACGCATCAGCAATGATGATAAAACTGAAGAATCGGTAATCTTGTCCGAGAAAAATAATAAGTAATGTATGTGGATTATTATAGGTGAGAGTTGTTGAGCATCAGCGAGGCTATCAGCCATGTTTAAACAAGACAAACATTGTGCGAGGTTATCAGCCATGTTTAAACAAGACAAACATTGTGCGAGGCTATCAGCCATGTTTAAACAAGACAAACATTGTGCGAGGCTATCAGCCATGTTTAAACAAGAAACATTGTGCGAGGCTATCAGCCATGTTTAAATAAGATAAACATTGTGCGAGGCTATCAGCCATGTTTAAACAAGACATATTTTCGCTTGCCTTATTCGGCAAGAATAGCGTTGCTATTTAAGCCAAAATCGTAAGTTTTACCTATTCGGCACGATATATATATATATATATAGCAACATACAATAATTACTTATATCACACTGCGTGATGAAATAGGGTAAACAGGTCATCTAACAGGTCACACAATGTGCTGTAACCAATATTAATACTCAAATAATGGCCGCCATTAATATAAAAAAAATAGTAGTAGTAAAGTAAAAATAATCCAGTGAGAATATGTAGAGATAAATGACGTTACGAAAAAGAAAGGGAATATTTTAGTCGAGTGAAAATGAGTAAAGAAAAAAATAAATATAAAAAGAGGATTTGTAAAATTCAATTGAAAAATAATGAAAATATGACTAAACATATTTGTAGAAATAAGGAAAGGAATAGAATAATGAACTTCGATACGATGACAAGATGAAATTAAAAATACAATACTTTTAGCTTATGTAAGCGGACATTACTGGAATGAACCCCCCTGCCACCACCGCTTCCTCCCACACCTGCTTCAAACTGCCTCTCACACTCACACAAACCCTTGACAAACACGCTTGCCTCCCGTAAAATTACAAGCTACAATTAGGAGACATTCACCTGAAAAAGTACTATAATACAAAAGTGTATTGGCGCCCCCAGACTTGGAAACTAATCTGCACCTGACAGGAGGACGTGGAAACAATGTGAAGGACGTACAACAAGTGAAGTTGCTAGAGTTGACGCGCCTTGGCAACTCAAACAAGCATATATTCTGAGTAATAACAATATCACCGGCTCCAGCAAGACACACTAGTGTGTGAGTGTGTGTAATAAATATATATATATAAATATATATATATATATATATATATATATATATATATATATATATATATATATATATATATTACACACACACACACACTGTACATTAGGTGAACTGCAGCATAACTGAATTTTTGACTAAATTTAAAATATTGGTAATGTTTCCTTACACTTTGTTCCCCTGTTGAACTAGCAGTAAATAGGTACCTGGGTGATGTGGGGTTACATCCTGGTGGTCAAGATTAACCTAAGTTGCCAGAAATGCTGTGCAAAACCAGGGGTTGTCTATACACCATGTCAATGATGCCAGCTATGTCTAATAGTTGTATCATGTACTTGTAGAAAATTATTATATAATAAAAAAACATTTAGGGATCACAGTGCCTGGGGAATGAAGGCCTTTAGGTCTGATCCCAAGTGGAGGGCAGCTCTAATCGCCTGGATCAAGAGCTTCACCAGCATCAAGGTAACCACGTTGAAGGGTATTATAACTTATCTATAAGTTATTATAATCAAAACTAAGCGCTAAACCCACCAGGGTCACTTACAGCTAAATGTAGGGCCACCTTCGCCTCATACAATATTAATTCACCTCCTTCATTTGATTCATCGCCCTAAGAAAGCAAAAGACTAGGCAGGCGGTGCAACATACTCCCAGTGAAAAGTAGGGGCGCTATTAGTGCACTAAGAGAAAACACTAAGTATTCGGAGCCCAAGACTGTTCAACAGTCTCCCACCAGCCATAAGGGGAATTACCAATAGACCCCTGGCTACCTTCAAGAGAGCTGGACAGATACCTAGAGTCAGTACCGGATCAGCCGAGCTGTGGTTCGTACGTTGGACTACGTGCGACCAGCAGTAAGAGCCTAGTTGATAAGGCCCTGATCCACCGGGAACTGGGCCGCGGGGGCGTTGATCCTCGGAATACCCTCCAGGTAGACGATGATCACTACTACTATTATTGGTGGGGGTGCTGGCGATTACCACCACTATTGCTACTACTATTGGTGGTGCTGGTGATTACACTACTGCTGCTGCTGCTGCTGGAGGTGGGTGGTGGTGGTTTTACATGAAGGATATTTTCGGGGTTCAACACCCCCGCTGCCTATTCCCAGACCAGGCCTCCTGGTGGATCAAGAGTTGATCAACCAGGGTATTATTGCTTGCATGCAGTCTAACGTACGGACTACAGCCCTTCTGGCCAACAGCTGATCTGAGAAACTGTAAAGTTCCTTCTTGAAGACAACCAGAAGTATGCTAGTAATTTCCCTTACGGTCGAAGGGAGGGTGTTGAAAAGTCAAGCACCTCTGACACTCATCGAGTTCTCTCTTGCTGTGTTCGCTGCGCCCCTCCTTTTTACTGGAGGAATTTTGCATCGTCTGCCAAGTATGTTGTTTTCAGAAGGAGTTATTTTAGTGTGAAGGTTTGGGACCAGTCCCTCCAAGATTTTTCAGGTGTAAATTATGATGCATCTTTCTTGGCTACATTCAAAAAGAGTACAGCTGAAGGAACTTCAAGCATTCCCAGTAGCCCAGAAGTCTGAGAGTATACCGGCAGTGAAAGTTTTCTGTGCGTTCCACGTGCGAGACTTGGGAGCAATGTTGCTGTTGTTACCACAATGAAAATGATGGCTGGATCACGAACTTTCAAGACGAGAGATGCCGAGCCAGTGAAAATATTCAAGTCACTTGTTCTTTCGAGGCTGGAATACTGCTAACGGCCCCCATGAAGGCAGGTGAGATTGCTGAGCTTCTAGCTCAGCAAGTGACTTGAAGAATGTCTTCACTGGCTCGGCATCTCTGGTCTTGAAAGTTCGTGATCCAGCCATCATTTTCCTTGTGTCAGCAACACTGCTCCAAGTCTCGCACGTGGAACTTTCGCTCTACTGAATGATTCGAGTTTGTCTTGTATGCCATTTAAGTGTATTTCCTCCATCCTTCCATAGCGGAGTAACTGAAACTTGTCCTCATTGATCATATTATTGTCCGAGGCCCACTAGAAGATTTGATTTATATGCCAGATTCACGTCGCCTTCGACTAACTCCACTCTCAGATACTGTGGTAACATATGGCAAAATATGTTAAGTCTTTGTCTATGTCGGATATAAGAACGAGAAACAAGTGGGGCAGTATTATACTTTGAGAAAGAGCCTTTCACTGTGGCAGCCTCCGACTTCACTAGTTTTACTACTACTTTCTCTGTTTTATTTGTTAATCTCCATTGTCCTCTTTTCCAGTTATTCTTTTTGCAAGGATTTAATGCGATGTCATACCACAGTCGTACTTGTTTAAAGCTTTTGCAAAATTAGTGTACACTACATCAGCAGTTCGCTTGTCTTCTAGAGCATATAAGACCAGGAGCGACTTGCTCTAAACCTATACTGTCCTGGATTGTACAATTGTTGCTATTCCATGTGATTGGCTATCTTGTTTCTTGGGACCCATTCGAAATTTTGATGTGTGAAGTTCGCGCTATTGGTTTATGGCTCTTTGCAATTTCTTATACTTCTACCTTTGTTAAGTGGGGCAATATCAATGGTTTGTAATGACTGTGGGATGACACCTCTGCTGAAGCTCCTCCTCCATACAATATTAAAGGCCCGAGACAGTGGTGTCTTACAATTTTTAATGAATATGGAGTTTCACAAGTCTGGACCTGGGGCAGAATGCATGGACATGCCGTCGAAGGTTTCTTCAGTCAGCTGGGGAAAGGTTGTATCAGAAACAGTGGGGGATGTCGGCTGTGTTCAGTCTCATTTATGAAGAACTCGTATTGTGACTTTAGTATTTCACTCATTTCTTTGTCATCAGCGTATGTTCTACTTACCTCTAAGTAATGGCCCTATACTGGATGAAATTTTTGTTCTGGATTTTGTGTAAGACGTTTTTGGGATTTCTTCAAATTTCACTTATGGCTATTTGCTGCCTCTATCTCTCACGGACTCCATATGATGCAATCATTTTGCTCTTGTTCTCCATTTTCCTAACCAGTTTCCTTTCAAACCTCAGAAAATCTGCTTCCTTTTAAAAGCTCTAATAAGTTGTCTTCACCTGTAGAGGGAATGCCTATGTTCGAACGGGCATCATCTTTGCAGAGAGAGAGAGAGTGTACACTCACCTATTTGTACTCACTTATTTGTGGTTGCAGGGGTCGAGTCATAGCTCCTGGCCCCGCCTCTTCACTGATTGCTACTAGGTCCTCCCTGCTCCATGAGCTTTATCAAACCTCGTCTTAAAACTATATATGGTTCCTGCCTCCACTACGTCACTTTCTAGGCTATTCCACTTCCTGACAACTCTATGACTGAAGAAATACTTCCTAACATCCCTTTGACTCATAGGAGTCTTCAACTTCCAATTGTGACTCCTTGTTTCTGTGTCCCCTCTCTGGAACATCTTGTCTCTGTCCACCTTATCTATTCCTCCCAGTATTTTATGTCGTTATCATGTCTCCCCTAACCCTACTGTCCTCTAGTGTCGTCAGGCCGATTTCCCTTAACCTTCCTTCGTTGGACAATCCCCTTAGCTCTGGGACTAGTCTTGTTGCAAACCTTTGCACTTTCTCTAATTTCTTGACGTGCTTGACCAGGTGTGGGTTCCAAACTGGTGCTGCATACTCCAGTATGGGCCTGACGTATATGGTGTACAGAGTCTTGAACGATTCCTTAGTGAGGTATTGGAACGCTATTCTTAGGTTTGCCAGCCGCCCGTATGCTGCAGCAGTTATCTGATTGATGTGTGCCTCAGGAGATGTGCTCGGTATTATATTCACCCCAAGATCTTTTTCCTTGAGTGAGGTTTGCAGTCTTTGGCCACCTAGACTATACTCTGTCTGCGGTATTCTTTGCCCTTCCCCGATCTTCATGACTTTACATTTGGCAGTGTGTGTGTGTGTGTGTGTGTGTGTGTATACTCACCTGCTCACCTAATTGTGGTTGCAGGGTCGAGACTCAGCTCCTGGCCCCGCCTCTTCACTGATCGCTACTGGGTCCCTTCTCTCCCTGCTCCATGAGCTTTATCATACCTCGTCTTAAAACTATGTATGGTTCCTGCCTCCACTACATCACTTGCTAGACTATTCCACTTCCTGACTACTCTATGGCTGAAGAAATACTTCCTAACATTCCTTTGACTCATAGGAGTCTTCAACTTCCAATTGTGACTCCTTGTTTCTGTGTCCCCTCTCTGGAACATCCTGTCTCTATCCACCTTGTCTATTCCCCGAAGTATTTTGTATGTCGTTATCATGTCTCCCCTAACCCTCCTGTCCTCCAGTGTTGTCAGACCGATTTCCCTTAACCTTTCTTCGTAGGACATTCCCCTTAGCTCTGGAACTAGCCTTGTCGCAAACCTTTGCACTTTCTCTAATTTCTTGACGTGCTTGACCAGTTACGGGTTCCCAACTGGCGCTGCATACTCTAGTATGGTCCTGACGTACACGGTGTACAGTGTACGTCTTATTCTTGAACGATTCCTTACTAAGGTATCGGAACGCTATTCTAAGGTTTGCCAGTCGCCCGTATGCTGCAGCAGTTATCTGGTTGATGTGTGCTTCCGGAGAAATGCTTGGTGTTATACTCACCCCAAGATCTTTCTCCTTGAGTGAGGTTTGCAGTCTTTGGCCACCTAGCCTATACTCTGTCTGCGGTCTTCTTTGCCTTTCCCCGATCTTCATGATTTTTCATTTGGCGGGGTTAAATTCGAGAAGCCAGTTGCTGGACCAGGTGTTCAGCATGTCCAGGTCTCTTTGAAGTCCTGCTTGATCCTCATCTGATTTAATTCTCCTCATTAACTTCACATCGTCTGCGAACAGAGACACTTCTGAGTCTATACCGTCCGTCATGTCATTCACATATACCAAGAATAGCACTGGTCCTAGGACTGACCCCTGTGGACCCCGCTCGTCACAGGCGCCCACTGTGATACCTCATCACGTACCATGACCCGTTGTTGCCTCCCTGTCAGGTATTCTCTGATCCAATGCAGTACCCTTCCTGTTATACACGCCTGATCCTCTAACTTCTGCAATAATCTCTTATGAGGAACTGTGTCGAAGGCCTTCCTGCAGGCCAAGAAAATGCAATCAACCCACCCCTCTCTCTCGTGTCTTACTTCTGTTACTTTGTCATAGAACTCCAGAAGGTTTGTGACACAGGATTTGCCTTGCATGAATCCGTGTTTGTGCCGTTCCAGGTGTGTGTGTGTGTGTGTGTGTGTGTGTGTGTGTACTCACCTAGTTGTGGTTGCAGGGGTCGATTCATAGCTCCTGGCCCCGCCTCTTCACTGGTGTGTGTGTGTGTGTACTCACCTAATTGTGGTTGCAGGGGTCGATACTCAGCTCCTGGCCCCGCCTCTTCGCTGTCCGCTACTGGGGCTCTGCTCTCCCTGCTCCATGAGCTTTATCATACCTTGTCTTAAAACTATGTATGGTTCCTGCCTCCACTATATCTTTCTCTAGACTATTCCACTTCCTGACTACTCTGTGGCTGAAGAAATGCTTCCTAACATCCCTTTGACTCATCTGAGTCTTCAGCTTCCAGTTGTGTCCCCTTGTTTCTGTGTTCCCTCTCTGGATTATTATTATTATTATAATCAAATAGAAGCGCTAAACCACAGGGGACCCCCTCTCTGGAACATCCTGTCACTGTCTACCTTGTCAATTCCCCGCAGACCCAGACCACTCTGCACGCAGGTCTGAACCTTTATTATGTTGTGGTCTGAGATTTTTGTCTTCGACACAATTACTGTATGTCCCAGACCAAGTCCTCATTGTTCGTATATATGAGGTATAGGGCGTTTCCCAGTCTGGTCGGTTCAACAGTCTGCTGAGGTTTAATAATTCTGTTGTATGAGACTGTTCCCCCAAACTATCTCCAGAGACTCTGCAATTACAGTCCTTGTTATATCCCATTTAAGATAGTCTCAAACTGAAGTCCCCAAACAAGATATTTGCGGCAGGATTTAGGTTTTGAAGACAATGCTCGATCTCCAATTACTGGTCCTTAAATTGCTGGAAGTTGAATTCGATGGTTTTTCGATTTTCACTATTGAAGTTTCGACTACTTTGTGACTGTCAATAAATCAGTTCATACGAGTGACTAACATACAGGTTGTACCAAGGAATCCATATTTCGCTGTTTAACTAATCTTTTAAAAGCTGTAAACATTACACTAGACTCCATGAGGACACATGATAAACGGGAGACTTTTTAGCTGGACTTAGTACCTGTGGCTCTGATGAGCCCACCACTGATTGATTCCAGTGACCGTGACGGTGATGGCTGTGGCTGTGAAAGGGGAATGATGAAGTGACAGTGAAAGAGGTGGAAGCGACCTAAGGTAGGCAGTGTGGGTGGTGGCAGGAAGGAATTATGAGATTTGCAGATTGCTCAGACAGCTCATTAAGCACTCGTACATTGACAGGGAAAGCGCACGTATTGACTAGCTACCTACTTCCCCACTGACCCCTCCCTACAAACACACACAGGCCAGGGGGTGCAAGAGGGCTTTTAGAGATATATTATCTCCAGCTATAGAAAATAGGAAAAACAGACCTAAAAACGAATACGTAAGGATAAGAACAGAGGCTGAAAGACTGTTAGAATTAGAGGACAAAGTGATAAAACTGAAGGGAGGGTAGTGGAAGGTGACAGAAGTATGCGAAGAGATGGCCACAGATTCAAAGAGGTCTTCACAGACGTGAAGAGCTACCTGTAAGCACAACTAAACAAGTAATGGGACTACTAACGGAGCTTGACATAAAAGCAATAGGATCAGACAATATATTACTATGGGTGCTAAGAGGAGCAGCAGAACCACTATTGGAGAAAATTCTCCAGTAAAGGGGTATCTCTCAGCCCTCTCACCCCTCAGCCCTCCCGGAAGGGGCTAGTGGACTCTTCCTTCCTCGCAAACAGCTTTATGAGGAACACGTGTATATACCATAGCGTCATGAGGCATGTCTTCCTAGAGTTCCTGATCAACTACACAACGAGGTTAAACCAGAGTAATTACTCTTCTCCATAGCAGGAAAATTAAGGGAAAACCTGCACCCCATTTTATCTACAAGTTGGGACTGTTAGGAATCCTAGTCTATAGCTAGATAACAAGAAACCTACCCTTTTGTATTGAATAATGTTGCAGTTTTTTTGTGTGGAGGGTGAACTGGTTGGGCTCTTGGGCAGGGCAACAAGCTAGGTTGAATTCAGATATCAGAGCGTGAACACGTCACAAATCTCCCGCTGAGAACAAAGAAAATATTGACTTTCTGCGCTAAACTCTAAAATACCGTCAATCTCCACTAGGAAAACTAGTGTAAAAAAAACACTTAGTGTATAATCCGTGGCATAATCTCGAACAAAGGGACAAGATATCACCCTAACGAGTGAGGACATAACTACCTTTGAAGAGTTTCGAGAGTTTCTCTACTCTCTGGTGCTTGCCTGGTCAACCAGGCTGTTGTGGCTGGAGGCCCACTGCCCCACATCCATCACAGCCTGGTTGATCTGGCACCTGGTGAAGATACTTGTCTTATTTCCTCTTGAAGACTTCTACACTTGTTCCAGCCGTGTTTCGGATATCTTCTGGTAAGATGTTGAATAGTCTGGGACCCCGGATATTGATACAATGTTCCCTTATTGTACCCACCGCACCCCTGCTCCTCACTGAGGTTTATTTTACACTTTCTCCCATATCTCTCACTCCAGTATGTTATGGCAGTGTGCAGATTTGGGACAGGCCCTCGAGTACTTTCCAGGTATTTATTATCAGGTATCTCTCTCTCCTCCGCTCCAATGAGTACATGTTCAAGACTTGAAGGCTCAATGTGAGCCGTAAACGATCTCTGTATTTGTTCCAGCTCTGATATTTCTCCTGCTTTGAACGGAGCCGTCAGCACTGAGCAGTATTCTAAGTGGGGGAGCACTAGCGATTTGAATAGTGTCACCATCGGCATTATTTCCCTTGTTTTGAAAGTTCCCAATACCCACCCCCAGTCATCTTCCTGGCTGTTGTGATCTTTGTCTTATGGTCTTTAAAAGAAAGGTCAGCTGACATAATTATTCCCAGGTCCTTAACGTGTTCTTTTCGTTCTATTTGGTGACCCTCTTGAGTTTTGTATATAGTGTTCCTTTTGAGTTCTTCATTTTTTCCATACCTAAGCAGCTGGAACTTATCACCATTGAACGTCATGTTGTTCTCCACTGCCCACTGGAAAACCCTGCTAATGTCCTCCTGTAAATTTTCAGTGTCCTCTACCGCAGTGACTTTCATGCTTATTTTAGTGTCATCTGCAAATTATACAAAAGTGTGCCGGGTATTTTTATCTGTCTACGCATCTGTAGCAGCTACTCAAGACAACGATCACTATGCATTTCAGTTTATAGTGAAATGCTGAGATATACGCTTCTTTGGGGCAAATTGTAAAACAAACTTGTTAATCAACAGCCACTGTGGAAACTGGAACGGCACCCCGAAGGGATTTCCAGGGAGAGGCTGGTGGACATCGTGCTGCATCGTGATAAGTAACAGTTTTCTTATGTTTGTTTCATGCAGGAAAGTGTACTTATCTAACAAGTTCTCCACAACTATGATTCCATAGCAAAGGTCTTCAAACTCCAATCAGGACAAGAGCCAGAAAACTTAAAGGCCATTATGGTTCCCATTTATAAATAAGAGGACTGAAAGAGGCACTAAATCCAGACCAGTATCTCTAATATGCATTTTGTCAAACGTTCTGAAGATTGTAAGCAAAAGTGCATTGAAGTATACTGTCATACTGACAGTGTGAGGATGAAAACATGCACAGTACTTCTGAGGAAACGTTTCACCGCGAATGGCTTCTTCACTCTTAATTAGGACAGAAGAAGCCATCCGTGGCGAAACGCTTCTTCAATAAATGTCTTAAACTGAGCCTCTCAGTGTGTCTACACAAGTGGTACTGGAACATTTGGAGAGATTTTTAATAGAAAAACAGCAAGAATTGAGAGATGGAAAATCCTATGTTATGAATCTGAAGTGAACCCTTTATACTTGAGTTTTGAGTTATATTTTAGTGTGCTTGTGGGGAGTGTATAATCCTCAGCCGACAGAGACTCATCTCAAGGTGACAAGAACAAGACCTGTGGAATGAGGAGTACCCAACACCTACTTCCTGCTGACCCGTCAGACACAAATATATTTTAATCCTAAAAATATATATTAAAATAAAGTCTGTATATACACAGTAATACACTTCTTGGTGTATATACCCCTATGACGGTGATGGTGACATGGACAGTGTATATGGTGTGGCTGATGGTGTGTTCTTGCCTAGTTGCGTCTGCAGGTGTCGAATGATTGTGTCTCTTTGTAAATGGTCTAAGTCGGACTGAAACGTAGTCGTGCGGGTTATTTGTGTATTGTTCAAGTCACGGCATAACGTCTTTTTGTTCTTATTTGATAGCTCCTGGCCTGCCCCTTAACCACAATAAACCTTCTTTACAGGGTACGATCGTACCTGATCTTGAAACTGTGTATGGTGTTTGCCTCCAGAGCACGATCTTACCCCCACTAGCAGTTGTCTTGTGCCTTCCACTCCCCCGAGAATTAAATTTCCGGTCCCAGCGTGACTAGCCTCAGTGATATGACGGGAGCGAGCGGTGAAGGTGGTAAATCTTACAAACTTATACTTTCATTAAATATGCACTAATATTTACTCTCCTGTGTCTTCCTTAATAGTTCTAAATTCTGTAATATTTCTTTGCCAACTTATGAGGCAACAGACGTTAAACAACAAATATTAGGCTAAAGAAACAAGTAGGCGTGTTGTCATATCACCAGTCACCTGCAACACTGTCAATGAAGGGCAAGAAAACAATGATTGATTTGCTCAGTTAAGATAATAGCAGCACACTTAACAGGTGGAGAAATTATCTCCTGGATTGAGGCATAACTGACCGTTAAGCAACAGAGATGAATAAGGCACTTGTGCAACATTTGGGTATCTAAACTGTGTAAACGTTTCGTCAGCCAGTGACTTCATCAGTCCAATGCAGAGAAGAACAGTGGAAGAGGAGGAGTTTGAGGTAATCAGTCCCTCAGCCTGGAAATGATGCGTCCAGTTCATCATTCTTAACAAAAGTGCAGCATATTGTTGTTGTAGGTTTGCCGGTACCACCGGCCCGGGTCTTCTCCAAATGGTGACCCGGCAGCATATGCGCGAAGGGGGCTTATATACTGCAAACAGGTGAGCTGAAGCAATTGGAGGAGTCACCGTTGGAAAAATTCACTAGTGGAAGTACAGTAGTGTGCAAATTAATTGGGACATGAGTAAATTTTGTGATCATCTCATATGTCTTAGTCTCCGGCTTAATTAATGTAGTTTAGGTTCTTTTCAGAAGAGTTTGCTACCGACTTCTGGCAACCATCCAGCTGTGGTGTTACCCTGCGACTCTCGTCAGTGCTACAACAGCTGTTCTGCAAGGCTATTCCTGCAAGCATGCTCTGTAAGTGAATGTGGTTTCGCCAAATTCTCTCCTTGAATTAGTGATTACTGCTGAAATTCATGATGGATGTTAAACCTAGGAAGCATGCAAGTATTGTAGCTCTTAGAAAAACATGTTGACCTGAGTATCAGACAACGCCGAAAATTTGAGCCTAGCAAAGTCAACTGTTGGTCAGATTCTGAAGAGCTGAAGACACTGGTGATTGTGGAGCTGTGGAAGAAAACACAAAACATCACCTCACGAGGACAAGGTTATCATAAGAAATAGTGTGAAGGATCCCAAATAAACCAGCAAAGATCTACAGAGATATTTGGCTTCAGCTGGCGTTAATGTTGATTCTTCAACTGTTCAACGAAGGCTCATTGAAACTGGCAGAACTGCCAGAAAGCCGGTAAAGAAACAATTGACTGCTGCTATGAAGAAACACAGCTGCGGTGAGCACGCGATCAGATGAATGGAGAAAAGTTATATTTTCTGATGTGGCGCATTTTGCAGTACTTGGGAACAGATCAGCGGTAGTGTGACGGAGCAAAGGCGAATATCTTCGGAATGGACATATTCAACAAGGCCAAAATACCCACTTAAGATGATGTTTTGGGGTAGTTTTACTGCTAAAAGCCCTAGACGACTTATTGTTGAGGGAACAACATTCTTCATAGTTACCAATCAGGCTTTAGGAGATCTTACTCAACCGACACCTCTTAATTAATCTGATGGATTACATGAGAACTGAAATGTCGAAAGGAAACCTCATAGGAATGGTAATATTGCAAAAGGCCTTCGAAACTGTCAACCACAATATACTATGTAAGAAACTTCAAGTATTGGCATAGGTTCCGTAGATTGGTTTAAGTCCTATCTTAACAGGAAACAAATTGTCAAAATCAAGAAAACAGAATCAGAACCCCTGCCGATAGCATGTGGAGTTCCCCAAGGTAGTATTCTGGGTCCCTTATTATTCCTATGTTATGTAAACAACATGCCCATCAGTGTCAAGTGCAAACTCCTACTGTATGCGGATGACAGTGCTCTGTTAGTGTCAGGTAAAGACCCACAAGATATATCTAATGTATTAACACTGGAACTGGAGTCCTGCAGCAAATGGTTGGTAGACAACAAACTATCGTTACACCTCGGGAAAACGGAAGCCATACTCTTTATTAAAGTAGTTAGACTGTTGGGTTTAGTCCTGACTCTTTCTCTTCTACTTCAGCTCTTCCTCTCACCGGCTATTCTTCTTCTGTCCCCACTTCCCCCTCGCCCCTAGTGGGTCCTTACCTGAGAGTCTGAACTAACTAACTAAGCCATACTCTCTGGCACGAAACAAACTGAGAAGGGTAAATAATTTTAATGTCCGGTGTAATGAGGAATCCATCACTTCAGTTTCAGTAAAATATCTGGGAATCCCCTCTGACAAATGCATGTCAGAAGAATTGATAGGGAACAGTGTAGTAAAGAAAGCGAATGCCAGACTAAAGTTCCTCTACAGACAAGCAGTGTCTACCTACTGAGGTTCGCAGGGCCCTATGTCTAGCCCTTATACAATGTCATATGGGCTACGCTTGCTTTTCATTGTACTCTGCCTTGACAAAAAAAAAAAAAAAAAAAGGTAAGACTGCAAATCACCCAGAAGAAAATGGTAAGATTCATTCTGGACCTGGGTCCAAGAGCATGTAGGCCAGGATGAACTACAACAACTGGATATGTTGAATGTTGAAGACAGAGTAAAACAACTGAAGTTAAATCAAGTTTATAAAATTGCTCTCAGTGTCCAGAATATCTTGCTGCCAATTTTGTCAAGGCTGGGAACCAAAGCAATCATAGTACTAAAGGAAGAGAACACAACTTTGTAGTACCCACAGTCAGTGGCCAGGCATCAAACACCTTTTATTGTACAGCAATAAAGGAATGGAACAGACTGCCTGCACATGTCAAAGCCAGTCATAGCATGAACCAGTTCAAGAAGAGAACCAAAAGGCACCTAATGAATGTATAAAATAGTATAAACTAAGATATTATCTCCGTTATAGTACAATAATAAGGTATTAAAAGGACCCCAATGGAAATATGTCACTGTCTGACTTTTTGGGGTTACCCTAGGTTCTCTGCACATATGTTGCTGTATGATAATCTATAACTATTTGTGTATACCTGATGGAGAAGGCATTTTCCAGCAAGATCTTGCTCCATGCCACACTTCCAGAAAAATGGTAACATTCTTCGAAGAGGGTAGGCTAAGCGTTCTAAATTGGCCTGGAAACTCTTCTGACCTCAACCCAATTGAGAATCTATGGGAAATAACCAAACGCAGGATCGCTAAACAGGACTGTTCAACTGTGGAGAAACTAACTGCTGCTGTTATTAGGACCTGGTACCACGACGAAGAACTTGCCAAAATGTGTAACATTGGCCCGTTCTATGCCAAAGCATGAAACAATGCTTATACAAGCAAAGGGTAGTCATATCTCTCATTAAATCAATTATCTGTCATATCATTGCCTTGTATTTTTCAAACATTAATTTTCCAAATGTTTTATTTCATCACTGTCTCAATTAATATGCACAGTAGTGTAGGTCGTGCCTTTAGGTTAGGCAAAATGATGAATAATTACTCGTATAAAGATCCCAAGGTGCTACTGTGTCTGACAGATATTAGATAAATGGGTTAGAAAACTGGCAAATTGATGAATGAGAAGGCCTTGCTCCTTGCTTCTACTAGTGAGCCCCGCCTGCAACGTCTTCGATACCTTCTACGCCTCACCTTCGGCAGTACATAGGACTCCAGTCTCATGCTTCATCTTCACATTGCTCCAGACTATGGAGCTAAACTTCTCCAGGGTGAGGCACTGATCACCTCAAAAACTCATTCAAGGATGATCACGTCTTTACCTCGTCACAACTGCTGCAGTCTTCATATTTATTATCTTCTGTATCTGACTGAAGAAGCCTACCGTGTAGGAAAAAAGTTTCAACACTAAAGATACCCTAGTGCTGTACATGTCTTACTGAAGTTGGACTTCTCTAGAATGGGCCAGTAGGCCTAATTCAATGTTCATTCTTGTGTGATGGACTGCTATACTCGCAACCTCTCTGTTATGAGCAGCGGAAATAAGCCACTCTGTCATGACGTATTAATGTAAAAAAAGCTTTTTGAACAAACTTCTTACACTAACGCTGGCGTAGATTTCGCCCAGCTGTAAATATGGCCATTGAAAGACTTTTTAGACTACACTTTACCAGTTAGTTCATTCTCTTTAGTTCATACATGTTCATTCATAACAGTCTCATTTTAAACGTCAATGGTTGACGTTTTGCTCAGTGTCAACCATGCAACGTTTCCTATTTTCTCCAAATTGTATTTTCTTTATAAATTTTAAATTAGATCAGGTTAATTTAGATTAGCTTAAGTTTGGTCGTATTAGGTTACATAAACTTGCATAAACGTATATTTGACACCAAATAAGAAAAAAAAAAAAAAATGATACGTCTGGGAACGAGGTGGCCAAGGAAATAAGACATTCACACTAAAAAAAAAAAAACTAGAAAAACTAGAAAAACACTACATTTAGGGAAGAAGTTTCGTTCCTGGGACCTTCATCACTTGAGTTATCAAGGTCCCAGGAAACAGAAACGTCTTCATGAAAGTGTCTCAGGTGATTACATTTTCCTCTGTAACGTGAAACTGTTGATGTTTACAGCCCCGGTGGTCTGGTGGCTAAAGCTCTCGCTTCACGCACGGAGGGCCCGGGTTCGATTCCCGGCGGGGCGGAAACATTTCGAAGTGTTTCCTTACACACACACACACACACACACATATATATACATACATACATACATACAACAGGCCTAGTGTCTAATCGACATGTGCCTAGGACAAAATGGTAACTAACTGCAGGGGCGGCAGTAAGGCGCCCATGGTGCACATTTTCTATCTGAAGCTGCAGGTTTTACCTCTGTAATGTCGTGATTCTCAATGTGTCACCTGATGTAGAGTATGATAATGTAATTCCTTCATTAATGCTTGAACAGTGTAACGCTTCAGTAATACATGAACAACCTAACTCCTTCAATAATACTGGAACAATATGCTAGACAGTAGCACATGTTGGCCAAGCCAGTCTATTTTTGCTACCTTCTAACCTATTATAGATGTCAGCCACCAGGCTTCTTGAGTTACAATATGTCATTTTAATAAGAAAGTGATCTTCACAAATGTCATAATGTCTCAATTATGTTCATATAAGACCAAAAAACAGTAAGGGAGGACTGCAGTATGCCTATCTGTCCCATGCTATGGAGGACCAACTCACCTACCAAACACCTAGTCATGAAGCAATCCAAACTGTTTTTAAGCTAACCTAAGTTCTCACTTCAATAACGCTACTCGGCAGCTTGTCCACTCTGCCACAACTCTATGTCAAACAAGCATTTTCCTATATGTTTTATTGTGATTTTCCTATATCCTTTAGTGTTTTCCTATAATATATATATATATATAATTTTCCTGCATTACGTAGATGCTATGTTTTGTGTATAACATTCATCATATCTTCCACCACCAACGTGTGATGTGTAATTTCTATTTCACTATTCTCCACCACCACCATGTCCTCCAATGTAAATAACGACCGTGTGGTTTTAACGGTAACGACAATGTCGTCTCCGGTGCCAGACAATTTCATATCCCTGCTCCCTTTCCACCAGTTTACGTAATTGCTTACTGGTTGTTAACTAAGTAAATAAAGGTTATTAAATGTAAAGTAATTTGAATTTACGACAACTAAAATTTAATTTTGACTCAGTATATAAATTGACGTACTGTAACTAAGTTTGAGGACTAATTTGCTGTTGGAGGATTAATTTGCTACATTATCATCATAAAGCGCTTGGGGAATGGGAGGCAATCTGGTTCGAGCTCCAATTCTTTGGATCAAGAACTCTTAACCGGAATGAAGCTCCCACCTTCCTTTGAATGAGACGATTTGTCTACAGTACTCGTAGAATCAAGTGACAGCAGTAGGCGTGATGCATGTTACCTGCAGCCTTAGTCATGCACACTAGGCACCTTCACACGTCATAGGTGAGAAACCCTGCAGAGGCTCTGTTGGAAAACAAAAAGTGTCAGGAGTTATTTTCCTGTTTCCTGACGAACAAAATATCACGTACCACCACACATTATGGTATGTGAATAATGCGTGGTAACCACGCATGGTCCTCTCCCCATCCCCCATCCTTTTTCCTATCTACTTGCACTATATTGTCCGCCTATCCTATTGCACTGTCTTTATCGTTTTCCACTATATTAGATATACTCTTGCACTATATTAATGGCTTATCATCTTGACTATCTTGAAAACTCTTGCTCAAGATAGTCAAGATGATAAGCCATTAATATAGTGCAAGAGTATATCTAATATAGTGGAAAACGATAAAGACAGTGCAATAGGATAGGCGGACAATATAGTGCAAGTAGATAGGAAAAAGGATGGGGATGGGGAGAGGACCATGCGTGTTTACCACGCATTATTCACATACCATAATGTGTGGTGGTACGTGATATTTTGTTCGTCAGGAAACAGGAAAATAACTCCTGACACTTTTTGTTTTCCAACAGAGCCTCTGCAGGGTTTCTCACCCCGTTTAAAATAACACATTTTAGTGTCCCAGACTGTGTTGTAGGCTGAGAGTACCTGGAGTTTACCTGGAGAGAGTTCCAGGGGTCAACGCCCCTGCGGCCCGGTCTGTGACCAGGCCTCATGTTGGATCAGAGCCTGATCAACCAGGCTGTTACTCCTGGCCGCACGCAGTCCAACGTACGAACCACAGCCTGGCTGGTCAGGTACCGACTTTAGGTGCCTGTCCAGTGCCTGCTTGAAGATATCCAGGGGTTTGTTGGTAATCCCCCTGATGTATGCTGGGAGGCAGTTGAACAGTCTTGGGCTCCTGACACTTATTGTGTTGTCTCTCAACGTGCTAGTGGCACCCCTGCTCTTCATTGGGGGGATGTTACATCGCCTGCCGAGTCTTTTGCTTTCGTAGGGAGTGACTCTCGTGTGCAAGTTTGGTACTAATCCCTCGAGAATTTTTCACGTGTATATAATAATGTATCTCTCCCGCCTGCGTTCTAGGGAGTACAGGTTTAGGAACTTCAAGCGTTTCCAGTAATTGAGGTGGTTTATCGCAGTTATGCGTGCCGTGAAGGTTCTCTGCACATTTTCTAAGTCAGCAATTTCACCTGCCTTGAAAGGTGCAGTTAGTGTGCAGCAATATTCCAGCCTAGATAGAACAAGCGACCTGAAGAGTGTCAACATGGGCTTGGCCTCCCTGGTTTTGAAGGTTCTCCCAGAGTACTTCCTATATATCAGGTTTTGCAATTTACAGAAAACTTGCATTTAATTTTCCAACTATAGTCCTTGAATTTTAAAGTTTCACTATGTTAACAGTCAACAACTAATATAGTTAACTCATTTGTTTTTTGTTTTGATCACCGAAGTATTCAAATTTTTACTATGTAAAAATGCTCAATGTTCTTGATATTTCTCTATCCTTTGATGCTCATCCACAATAATTAATACTCTTTTTAAGCTGGTCCCTGATTATACCTATAGACTACCTGTATATAGTCCCGGGGGGTTACTGCCCACAGCCTGGTGCCAGACCAGGTCACCTAGTTGACGGTATGAGCGGTTAGGACTCCAGCAGCTGGAGAGCGAAATGTTGCCACAATAAAATTTCACATTAGTTACATCTGTGTCCATTTACCCAACATTTTGTCGGTAATTCTATTACTAGGCTGTTCAACGAAGGTAATTTGTTGGCAATTCGTTTTATATATATGCAGAGAGGGTGTTGGAAAGTCTTGGTCTCTGTGGTTGAGTCATCTCTCAGTATACCCCTGGTTTTCTTTGGGAGTATTTTACACCATCTGCCGCCGGTACCGGCACTACCTTAGCGTAGTCTGTTAAAGGATTCTCTGGTTTTTGTCTCGGCCAATCAGCGCATAGGCCTGACGGCACAGAGGTGTACCCCTAGGCTGTGACTAGTGGTTTTATCTTAGGTTTCAAAGAGCATATTTATAGTCTAGTGCTCTCTCTCAAATTGGTAGGCCTACAATAAGTGATCACATCTAGGGGAAAAGAAGCAAGCAAGGGAGTGCCTCATAGCTCAATGGCAGAGTTTACTTACAACTGCTTACAAATATATAACAAGTATACACCTGCTGTTCGTGTTCACTTGGCAGTAAATAGATAACTGCCAGTTAGTTGACTGTTGAGGGTCCCATTTAGGGGTGAGGACCAAAGGGCCTCAACAGAAATAAGACACTGCTTGTTTATTTATTTTTTTGCTTACCAGTCTTCTGTGTAGGATATTTTTGTTTGTATTAACATCATTAGGTACACGGATACTTTTCACCCAACACGTTAATACCTGAAACTATTAGTTTTTTTACACAAGACTCGAATGTTTTTGATTTTTGCACATGACATTCCAGGACTGGGGTTTTTCTAACACACTTTCCCCTTGAGGTGACCTACAATAGTCGGCTAACAGGTACCTATTTTTACTTCTAGGTAAGCAGGAGCAACAGGAGTATAGGGAGGAGGAGGACGGTGCATAAAGAAATATTTAAGACTTCTTTTTTAACCAAGTATGGTTATTAATCAAGGATGACTAAAAAATAAAACTACAATAGTATGCCTTACTGGGGTCCTTCCCTATCGTTACGGAAGGGATGGGGAAGGGGGGGGGGAAGACACTGGTCGACAGAGAGGGTGGGGGAGGTGAGGCAATGTGAAGTGACAATAGTACCACAAGAAAATAACTAAATGGTTATAACTGACCATAATTTTTAAAGGGGTGGACCGGTAAGCCAGCGGAAGGCCTCTGTCAGGAAACACTTGTCCTGTTTCCTGACAAACTTAATAGTATCTAATAGTACAACGGACAAAAATACTATGCAGATTTAAATAGCTAGAAATGGAGGACAATGATCAAAGGAAGACAAAAAAACTAGAAATGGTAGACATAACAAAAATGACAAAATAACTAGAAATAGAGAAATGGAGGGTAAAATAACTAAATAGGACAGAATGACTACATGCGGAAAACAAAATAACCAAAAGACAAAGAGTCAAGACAACTTCACTGAATTATGCCAAACATGGTCACATCAATGGAAAAGTTACATGGATTAAGCTGTCAAACACTGGTTCAGACAAAGTGAAACATCATGGGGCCAACACCATCCTCATTCTCTGATTCCTTAACATAGGTCTTTATCCTTGAACCAAATCATCAAGACTTACTAGTCTTCATTTAACGGGGTTCCCACCCCTAATTTCATAGTCCCCGCCTAGGCTTATTTTCCCATAGGCTAGTGCTGCCGTCTGGTGGGCTTAGTTCTAAGGTAGACCAGAGTTCACCAGACGTTGTATCGCGCTCACTCGCTCCAGCCGTGTTTGGAACGTCAGCTCACCCTTGGTGTTGGCTGGCCCTCAACCCGTGTCTGCCTGGTGTAACTCATCTGCCAATAAACCACTTCTAGTCAACGTGAGTTTATATTATCCTGCCTTACTTCTAACTCCCCGGTTACCTCGTCGATCTACTTGGTAAGCACGAACAAGGTGGATTCTTCATACCAGCTGTCATCTACATATCACCCTAAAACAAATTCATCCACCACCTAAAAAAGATATTCCAAGCACACTCCATGGAGAAGAGAAAGAGAATGCAACCCGGAGTCTGGCCCAAGACCGGGCTCTGGGAGTAGAAAAACTCTCGTAACTTATCAAAGGTTATTTAAGTACCTCACATCACGAGGGTAGCCCACATGAAGCGCCACTAGAGGCATCGTACGACAGGAAAAAGAGGGGCTCCTCTCCTACCATGAAGACTAAAATGAACCGAGTTGTAAAGTGCATGCCCATCTCTATCTCTTCACAGCGCAAATAAAGAAAAAGCTGACTAGATTCGACACTGGTTCCCAACATGAAAAGTACGGAATGCCCCCAGAACAAAGCGGTATTCCTAGGTAATAATCAGGATGTGACAAGTACAGCAGTAGATTTGGCCTGGAATGCCATAAGGCCGCACACAGGCGTAGTATTGTCCACTGATCCACTCCCAAGTACAATGGGACAGCACTTTAAGAATGCCTAGATTTTGCCGCCAAAGTGGCTAGTTTATTGTGCACCCCCATATCTGTCCTTAAAGAATATCTAGCACTGGCAGAACATTCACTGAGTTTATTTGAGAGGCCCACGTCAGACCTCTATCAAGGATCATTACTAAGAATGTCACTTGCTTCTCATAGGGAAGGACCACACCAACGAGTAGAACAGGGAAAGAGAAAGTAAGGAAGTGGAGAAATGGAGAGAGGGATAGAGAGTGGGGTAGATAGAGGGAGAAGCATCACAACCAAGAGTGTTAGCCAAGCAATCAATGCATAGAAACAGGTCAAGTGGGTACCTGATGGTGATACTGGCTCCATGGTGAGGGATACTGGCTCCATGGTGAGGGATACTGGCTCCATGGTGAGGGATACTGGCTCCATGGTGAGGGATACTGGCTCCATGGTGAGGGATACTGGCTCCATGGTGAGGGATACTGGCTCCATGGTGAGGGATACTGGCTCCATGGTGAGGGATACTGGCTCCATGGTGAGGGATACTGGCTCCATGGTGAGGATACTGGCTCCATGGTGAGGGATACTGGCTCCATGGTGAGGATACTGGCTCCATGGTGAGGATACTGGCTCCATGGTGAGGATACTGGCTCCATGGTGAGGAATATGGAGGAGAGAGAGGGGGAAATTAAGGGAGGAGAATATGGAGGAAGGGAAATAAGGAAAATGAGGAGAGAAAAAAGGAGATGGAGGGAATATGAATGGAGAGAGGGAAAATTGAGGAAGATAAGTAGGAAGAAATATCGAGAGGGATGGGATACGAAGGGAGAGATGGAGGGAATATGGAGAGAGACGGAGGTAATATGAAGATGGATGATGGAGGGTAGGTGAAGGAGGAAGAAGGGTGAAGAGGGATGATGGGTAAATGAGGAATGGAGAGTGAGGGAGTTTTAAGTGGCTACCTGATATTGTAACTCGGTCCACGTAAATCAGTATTATTGAAAAAGTTGGAATATTGTCACTCACGGTGTGTGGCTACACTATTCTGTGTTACCCTGTGGGGAAACTTAGTCTTGTTTTCCCTCGTATTCCATCACACGATGGTGGCAAGGTGAAGGAGGATAGAATATATGAAGGTGCAAAACAATCGCAGACAGGCGAACTTAACAATGCAAGACAAGTCTGGTAGTGTGACGGGTGCCACTCACACTGCCATACTCTGAAAAACTTACCCTCATTTCTCCTGTTGCTGCCTTTGCAATATTGCACCGCTGATGACACACTGAGAAGTGTGAAAGTACTTGAGCTAAAGATTTCCACCCCCGTGACTTGTCTTGCATATGACTGTATGTAGTGTGGGTGAAGGAGTCAGGGGAAGAGGGGTGAGGGTGGGGTGTGTGAGGGAGGGAGGGATAGTGGGTTTTAAAGAGCACTTGGACCTAACTGTAGTCGATTCCGGGGGTCATCGCCCCCGCAGCCCGGTCCCAGTCCGGGCCTCCTGGCTGCTGACCTGATCGATCAGACTGGTCTGCAACCAGGAGGGCTCGTGTGGGACCGGGCCGCAGGGCCTGTGACCTATTGCTCAATTACACCAAACACGAGTTACCCACTATCACACACACACACTTAAACCCTTCATTACAAACCATGCATAATTTCATTCAATAAAACAATAAATTCATATTCATAAAATGTTATAAAAAATTGAACCTATTAAAAATGATCACATAGACCACTTTCAAACATTCGGCTAAAAGTTCACCGAAGTTTCATCAGGCATAATCCTCAGTCTACAGAGAATACTCGCAATAACAACTTGTATACAACTTCACGTCTGTATGGGCCCATAATTTTTTTTAGAGAATGCAGGTAAGGTCTAGAAAGGCAATGAAGCACAACTCTTGTAAAGAGTGCACTAGCTGTAGCAGCCTTTACTCTCAGTATCTGTCCTGTTATTAACTGGAATCTGAACATGACTCCACATGCACATCCCTCTACCTGTTAAGGTTAACATCTTTATTATGCACCCCATACCAATCTACCTGGAATGGATGCATGACATCCACTCGTGGATCTTCTAAGACTCCATGATTAAAAAAAGCATACTGCATCATAGTCAGGTGAGTCCTCTGGTGCTACGAGAGTATATATACAGCTGGCAATCAAGAAGACAGCAGCAAGGACAGTAAGGGACTCTGAGGTGAATATTAAAGATTCAATTGGTAGCCGAGCACACTAAGTCGTTAGTTGGGATCTCTCACACACTTCAGTCCGTCACTAGAGATCATTATCTTCTAGGCATGAACTAAATCTGCTCAAGTTAGTCAAAGCCATTACGAGAGTTAGGCACTTCACTGAGGGTGCTCATCCACTGCTTACCAAGACATAAACGAAGAATTCAAAAGGGAAGCTATATACAAAACACAGAAAGATCATCTTTCAGAACGAAAAGAACAGGTAAAAGACTTAGGTATAATAATGTCAGCTGACTTTTAAGCGTACACACTAAGGCAAACGCTGAAAAAGCTAATAGAATGATAAAGTGGATAATGATAACTTTCAAAACAAGATCAATAGTACCAGTGAAAACATATTTCAAATCACCTGTGCTCTCTCGCTTGGAGTATTGCTCAGTGCTAAAACAGCTCCGTTCAAGGAGGGTGATAGAAAAAATAATGTTTACACCGAATAAAGAATTTAAACTACTGGGAACGCCTCAAAGAAATGGATATGTACTCTTAGGAAAGAAGCCCAGCCAGATATGCAATAATATACACACGGAAGATACTAAAGAACCTAGTCCTAAATCTGCCCGCTACCATAACAATGTACTGGAGAGAGAGAGAGATGGGAAGAAGTATAAAATAGATCCAGTGAAAAACAGGGAAGCACTATTAACAACGCACTGTCAGCATCTGTGGGCTTAGGCTCTTTGACCTGGTAGCAGCAGATATTGGAAATATTGCCTAAACAATCATAGAAGTTTTTAAGATGAACCTGGATCTACACCTCCGCGGCGTACCAGATCAACCAGGCTATGATGGATATGGGCCGGCAGAGCACCCAGCAACAGACTGGTCAATCAAGAGGCAGGCCTGGCCCTAGTCCGGGCCGCCGGAGTAAGAAAATTCCCAAAAGAGGTCACAATTTTTTTACAGAGAGAGAGAGGAGAGAGAGAGAGAGAGAGAGAGAGAGAGAGAGAGAGAGAGAGAAGAGAGAGAGAGAGAGGAGAGAGAGAGAGAGAGAGAGGAGAGAGAGAGAGAGAGAGAGAGAGAGAGAGAGAGAGAGAGAGAGAGAGAGAGAGAGAGGAGAGAGAGGAGAGAGAGGAGAGAGAGAGAGAGAGAGAGAGAGAGAGAGAAGAGAGAGAGAGAGAGAGAGAGAGAGAGGAGAGAGAGGAGAGAGAGGAAGAGAGAGAGAGGAGAGAGAGGAAGAGAGGAAGAGAGAGGAAGAGAGAGAGAGAGGAGAGAGAGGAAGAGAGAGGAGAGAGAGAGAGAGAGAGAGAGAGAGAGAGAGAGAGGAGAGAGAGGAGAGAGAGAGAGAGAGAGAGAGAGAGAGAGAGAGAGCACGCACGCGAAAAGACATGTATTGACAGACTGGTCCGCCTGAAGAATAGTCACAATACCGTCTACCTGGAGGGTGTTTCAGGGTCGACGCCCCCGAGGCCTGGTCCATAACCAGGCTTCACGGTGGATCAGGGAGTTTGATATACCTTTGATGAGTCTCTCACTCCTGCCTGATCAACCAGGCTGTTACTGCTGGCCGCACGCAGTCCAACTTACGAACCACAGCCCGGCTGGTTAGGTACTGACTTTAGGTGCTTGTCCATTTCCCTCTTCAAGACAGCCAGAGGTGTACTGGTACTGTACGGAAACAATTCACAAATAACCCGCTCTTAGGAAAGTTATGACTGTTTCCGTTCATTCTGGATCACTGTTACTAGACATACACTCGGGTATGTTTATCACCTGCACAACAGGAAGCATTACACACACAACCCGCACATATAAAAGGACGTTTCGGTCCGACTTGGACCATTTACAAAGTCACACTAACACGAAGGACAGGTGGAAGGGGTATTTATAGGCAGGCAGACAGGGGAGGGCACAAGAAAGTGGTGGAGGGGTAATGGAGGTAGTAGTGATAGTGGTAGTGGAGTCAGTCATAAACTAGGAAAGGAGCACTGCAAAGACGCTGGCGGGCCGCAAGGGTAAGAACAAGAACACAGTGGGGAAAAATTAAAATAAAATAGAGGACAAATACAAGGCAAAAGAAAAGAAAGAGAACCCAGAGGAGAAAAGAGAAGGGGGAAGAGAAAGAAGGGGAAGGAATCAGGTTAAGTCACGGGTGTTCTGAAGTTTGGAGCATTTAACAATGTAATGGGAGAGGAAAGCATCAACAGAGACAAAGCCAGGGCTAAGATTCATACAGGGAAAGTTGTGTATAAGGGAGGATTCAACCAGACGGCGACTGTGAAAGTTGGACGTAGGGTAGACAGTTTTAGCAGAATACCAATCAATAGGATGACTGTGATCTCTGACATGACAGAAAAGAGCATTATTAGTGTCGGCAAGTCTAACACTATTTTTGTGCTCCCTAAGTCTATCAGAAAGAGATCGGCCAGTTTCTCCGAAGTACTGAAGAGGACAGGAGGAACAAGAAATAGAGTAAACACCAGGAGAATCTATAGAGGGAGGGGAGGTATGAACTAGATTAGTGCGAAGAGTGTTAGTCTGGCGAACACTTTCTTGTGCCCTTCCCTGTTTGCCTGCCTATAAATACCCCTTCCACCTGTCCTTCGTGTTAATGTGACTTTGTAAATGGTCCAAGTCGGGCCGAAACGTCGTCGTAAGCTCCTCTCCTTTTATATGTGCGGGTTGTGTGTGTATTGTTCCAGTCACGGTATTGTGCCTTTTTTGTTAATAACAGGAAGCAGTCGTAGCAGCTTCGATGTGATCAGTCCGTCACCCTCGGTGGGAGGTGGTCAGTCCCTCTTTTATAACTTCTTTGCTAAACCACTGCTGACGCCGGGTCACCATTTGGAGAAGACCCGGGCCGAATGTACCGGCGAATTTACAACAACAACAATAACTGCTCAGCATGACCTACTTCCACTCGTGGTCAACGCTAACCTGTGACGTCACCTCCAGCTGTTTCATCTCCTTAAGGTCTGGCCGCATGCTTATGTTTTAGCGACTGACCACCGAGGGTGGACTGATTACGTCAAAATTGCTTCTACAGCTTCCTGTATTCGACTGAAGAAGCCAGTTAAGCATACGAAACGTTTCGGCAATAAAGATATCAGAGTGGTGTTGCCATTGCGTCTTATTCATCAACTTGTTGGTGTTGTATAGTATCATCAGTAATATGATATAGCGACTGTACACTAGCGCAGTGGAAGGTTATTGGCGAAGTGGCAGCCTAATACACAAGGTCGAGCTGGGGACAGTTTTTATCGTCACTGAAATCTCCATGGATCACTTGGCGGCCACTCTCACCCTCCCATCCTCTTGCACCACATGTTCCCTCCTTCCCTCACCACCACCTTCCTCCATGACGAGTTCCCTCCTCCACCTACCACTTCCTGCACAAATTACCTCCCTGCCTCACCTCTTCCTCCTTACCTACCTCACTTCTCCCTACCTGCCTCACCTCCCCCTTCCTGCTCGACAACTTCCCTCCCTCCTCGCCTTCTCTTCCTGCTCGACAAGTTACTTCCCTCATCACTTTCCCTCCCTCCCTCGCCTCCTCCTCCTGCATCACAAGTTTCTTTCCCCCTCACACTCGCACCGGAAGTCACAAATATAGTAGTGACGAGCTGTAAATATATTTACATGGTTGCATAATTATATACAGCTATAAGTTCTCTTTACCTTAACCATTTTCCTGCTTCTTTTAGTACATTAACATGGTCGTTTTGTACCATTTTTACTACTAAAATGCTTCTTATACCATGTTAGTGATATCCATTGATTGGCAGCCATGAACTTCGGAAATGAAAAATAGGCGATCAATGTTCATCAATATGGAGAACACAAGTAAACTATGAAAGCCAGAAAAATGGCAGTGAATAATAACTTTCAAAACAAAAATACAGGAGGGACCAGCTTTACAGTGCTCCGCTTTACGGCGTTTCGTTAATGCAGCAATTTTCAATTACACTCATTTTTTTAATTATTCAGACCTACAATAAATATATTCACCACTCGCTATAAGCTAAGGACGAAAATATTTTAAGGTAAGTAATGTGTATACTGTATAAGCATTTGTTTAGGCCTAGTTCTATTGCCCACTTAATATATGATACTGTAAACATGTTATCAAGCTTTATAGCTATTTAACTTTACAGCGATTTTCGATTTACATCATTAGCTCGGAACCTAACCTGCTGTGTAAGCAGGGTCCGCTGCAATCCAATGGTAGCACTGTTCAGATCACTGATGCGTTCTCACTTAGAGCCCTGCTCTCGTAAGGCAGGAGAGCTAGTAAAAGAACATTTACTACCAACAGAGCAATACATCATTAAACTAATGGGAACGCCTCAAAGCACTGGAAATGTATTCACTGCAAAGTAGACTTAAGAAATACTTAATGATAAACACGTGGAAGACACTGAAGGGCCTAGTCCCAAATCTGCACGTTATCATAAAGTACTGGGATGAGAGATGGGAAGGTAGTGAAAGATAGAATCAGTCAAAAGCAGCTGTGCCACGGGCACAATAAGAGAACAATATCAACATCCATTGCCCATGGTTGACTAATAGGCGGCAGAGAGTTTGCATAAATGGAGAGAAATCAGAATGGGGGCGCGTCTCAAGCGGTGTTCCACAGGGGTCAGTTTTGGGCCCCCTGTTGTTTACAATTTACATAAACGACATAGATGAGGGAATAAATAGTAACATAAGTAAATTTGCTGATGACACCAAAATAGGCCGTCCAATTCATTCAAATGAGGACATTAGAGCACTCCAGGATGATTTGAATAGACTGATGCAGTGGTCGGAGAAGTGGCAGATGCAGTTTAATGTAAACAAATGCAAAGTTCTAAATGTTGGGCAGGACAATAACCATGCCACATATAAGCTGAATAATGTAGATCTTATTACTTGTGATTGCGAGAAGGATTTAGGAGTTCTGGTTAGTAGTAATCTGAAGCCTAGACAACAGTGCATAAGTGTTCGCAATAAAGCTAACAGAATCCTTGGCTTCATATCAAGAAGTATAAATAACAGAAGTCCTCAGGTTGTTCTTCAACTCTATATATCTTTGGTTAGGCCTCATTTAGATTATGCTGCACAGTTCTGGTCACCGTATTACAGAATGGATATAAATGCACTGGAAAACGTACAAAGGAGGATGACAAAGTTGATCCCTTGTATCAGAAATCTTCCCTATGAGGATAGACTGAGGGCCCTGAATCTGCACTCTCTAGAAAGGCATAGAATTAGGGGGGATATGATTGAGGTGTACAAATGGAAAACAGGAATAAATAAAGGGGATGTAAATAGCGTGCTGAAAATATCCAGCCAAGACAGGACTCGCAGCACTGGTTTCAAGTTGGAAAAGTTCAGATTCAGGAAGGATATAGGAAAGCACTGGTTTGGTAATAGAGTTGTGGATGAGTGGAACAAACTCCCGAGTACCGTCATAGATGCTACGACGTTGTGTAGTTTTAAAAATAGGTTAGATAAATACATGGGTGGGTCTGGAGGGGTGTGAGTTTGGACCTGACTAGCTTGTACTACCAGGTCAGTAGCTGTACTAATTCCTTAAGTGGAAGTGACCTGACCAGGTGGTCGGCTAGACAATTATATGAGTGGGTGCGGTTGGGTGTGAATTGGTCCTGACTAGCTTGTGCTAGGTCAGATGCAGTGCTCCTTAAGTGAATGTAACCTGACCTGGCTGGGTCGGGGCATTAGCTTAAGCCGTTGGAGATTTGGACCTGCCTCGCATGGGCCAGTAGGCCTGCTGCAGTGTTCCTTCTTTCTTATGTTCTTATGTTAACAGCCTGGTTGACCAGCCATTAACAGGGAAGCTGGGCCGGCAGAGTAGGAAAACTGTTGAAACATCACAGGTAAACGGCGCATTGAAGCAGCAGAAAAAAATCTTCACACAATGGTACTGTTGAAAATGGGATCCAAGAGATAGTCTCCTCACTAAGCTGTATTTGCAGGGTCAAGCCTCTACTTACCCCACCTCATTATAGCAGTCATTATAAGCTGTAACTTTGCAGTTATTTCACTTTAATAGAAAGAGGTAAGCACCATACCAATGTCCACTAAAAATATCTTCAGTGGCTACTATTAAACAACTTATCTTCACGAAAAGTAAAACTAACAAGACCTTTTTGCTTCAAATTTAGTTCATTATTATTACATTCATGGAGGAGCGCATACCAGGCATTCAGGCTTAATTCAAGACATTGGAACAGCTCCAATTCCTTAGAATAAGAACCTCTCACCAGCATCATTGAACATCTGGAGTGTAAATTTAGTTCTAATCAAACCTATCATAAAATAATGAATAATGTACTCTATGCTTGTCAAATAATTATTATGCACTGTGCTTAAAGTAATTTTTTGGTAAACGGTTTACAAAACAAGAAAACTGCCAATATCCATAATTTAAGTGAGGGTACAGAGTTTAGAACACTGGTCCCCAAACTATATGGTTCCAAGGATCGCTGCCCCCGCGGCCGAGTTTCACACGAAGCCTCTTAATTTAAAACCAGATGTTACAGGAACAAGAGCTGCGTCAAGAAATTACAGGAAGAGTTCAGGCATAGGCATGACCGGACATGTACGACACAAGAAGCCTTGGTGAACACCACTGCCCAGACGTCTTCTAGTCAAATACTGTTATACGGCGCCCCTGTACAATATAAGAACAATTTTAAATATACTATGATACACTCTAGATCTTCAGCGCTAGTTGAGGCTACCATCTTAGCCTATTAAATGTTTAGCGGGTCATGAGTCAGACGAAACGGGTATTCTGATTAGGTAGTGTTTCTCCACACCAGAGCAAATACTGTTAAGGTCTTCAGGATAAAAGTAAGACTTATCTAATAACTAACACCAGAGGATTTATAACCAAAGAAAGCAAAGAAGCTTATATTCATACGGGGCCTTAGGGCCTCTTTTGTAAGATGCTGCCCACTACAGTCGAAACAACCTTGGGTTCTTCCCGTTGTGAGCAGAACGCTCTACCACTGAGCTATGAGTCATTCGTAAACTACATTACTCTATAAACTATGCAGCATCATTACTACCCTAACATTTATTTGTTCCATAAAAAGTATCTGTAAATTGTTCCCTAAAAACTATCTGTAAATTGTTCCTTAAAATCTATCTGTAAATTGGTTAATTGTGAGGTCCTTCAAAGCGGAGCCTGGTGGCTTATTGTACCATGTAATGTGAAGCTGCTCCTCACCTGTGATCACACGAACTGACAGCATCGTCGACGAGTGAAGTGATTGATCCTGGCTGGAGTGTTGCTCACCTCCAGTGTAGCACTTGACCCTCTCCCACACTGTGTAGCATGCCGCACTATCCCAATCCCATACCTGTGTAGCACTTGACCCTCTCTCCCACACTGTGTAGCATGCCGCACTATCCCAATCCCACACCTCCAGTGTAGCACTTGACCCTCTCTCCCACACTGTGTAACATGCCACACTATCCCAATCCCACACCTACATTGTAGCAATTGACCCTCTCCCACATTGTGTAACATGCCACACTATCCCACTCCCATACCTCCAGTGTAGCACTTGAACTCTCTCACACTGTGTAACATGCCACACTATCCCAATCCCATACCTGTGTAGCACTTGACCTCTCCCACACTGTGTAACATGCCACACTATCCCACTCCCATACCTCCAGTGTAGCACTTGACCTCTCCCACACTGTGTAACATGCCACACTATCCCAATCCCATACCTGTGTAGCACTTGACCTCTCTCCCACACTGTGTAGCATGCCGCACTATCCCAATCCCATACCTCCAGTGTAGCACTTGACCTCTCTCCCACACTGTGTAACATGCCACACTATCCCAATCCCACACCTCCAGTGTAGCACTTGACCTCTCTCCCACACTGTGTAACATGCCACACTATCCCAATCCCACACCTCCAGTGTAGCACTTGACCTCTCTCCCACACTGTGTAACATGCCACATTATCCCAATCCCACACCTTTGTAGCACTTGACCCTCTCCCACACTAACATGCCGCACTATCCACTCCCACACCTGTGTAGCACTTGACCTCTCCCACACTGTACATGCCCACTATCCCATCCCACACCTGTGTAGCACTTGACCTCTCCCACACTGTGTAACATGCCGCACTATCCCAATCCCACACCTCCAGTGTAGCACTTGACCTCTCTCCCACACTGTGTAACATGCCACACTATCCCAATCCCATACCTCCAGTGTAGCACTTGACCTCTCTCCCACACTGTGTAACATGCCACACTATCCCACTCCCATACCTCCAGTGTAGCACTTGACCTCTCTCCCACACTGTGTAACATGCCACACTATCCCACTCCCATACCTGTGTAGCACTTGACCCTCTCCCACACTGTAACATGCCGCACTATCCCACTCCCACACCTGTGTAGCACTTGACCCTCTCCCACACTGTAGCATGCTGCACTATCCCACTCCCACACCTGTGTAGCACTTGACCCTCTCCCACACTGTAGCATGCCGCACTATCCCACTCCCACACCTGTGTAGCACTTGACCCTCTCCCACACTGTAGCATGCCGCACTATCCCACTCACACACCTGTGTAGCACTTGACCCTCTCCCCCACTGTGTAACATGCCGCACTATCCCACTCCCACACCTGTGTAGCACTTGACCCTCTCCCACACTGTGTAACATGCCGCACTATCCCACTCCCACACCTGTGTAGCACTTGACCCTCTCCCACACTGTAACATGCCGCACTATCCCACTCCCACACCTGTGTAGCACTTGACCCTCTCCCACACTGTAACATGCCGCACTATCCCACTCCCACACCTGTGTAGCACTTGACCCTCTCCCACACTGTAACATGCCGCACTATCCCACTCCCACACCTGTGTAGCACTTGACCCTCTCCCACACTGTAACATGCCGCACTATCCCACTCCCACACCTGTGTAGCACTTGACCCTCTCCCACACTGTGTAACATGCCGCACTATCCCACTCCCACACCTGTGTAGCACTTGACCCTCTCCCACACTGTGTAACATGCTGCACTATCCCACTCCCACACCTGTGTAGCACTTGACCCTCTCCCACACTGTGTAACATGCTGCACTATCCCACTCCCACACCTGTGTAGCACTTGACCCTCTCCCACACTGTGTAACATGCTGCACTATCCCACTCCCACACCAGTGTAACACTTGACCCTCTCCCACACTGTGTAACATGCTGCACTATCCCACTCCCACACCTGTGTAGCACTTGACCCTCTCCCACACTGTGTAACATGCTGCACTATCCCACTCCCACACCTGTGTAACACTTGACCCTCTCCCACACTGTGTAACATGCTGCACTATCCCACTCCCACACCACCAGTCATATTCGTGCAGCTGTGACGTCATCGTTGTCAACCTTGACCGTTTTGGAACTTTATTTGTGGGTTTATGTAAGTTTTTTTCTTAGGTTTATGGAACCCAACTTAACATTAAGAAGTCTTGTGCAGAAATCACCGCTGTACAAGACAGACAAATTTTACTCCACTGATAATACTTTCTTTGGCTTGGCTTGTTAGGTTTAAAGTTTATCGACCTCACGAGGGTTATTAAGGTTGCACACCACCAGTCAAGAATATTTTAATCCTTAATACAAGGATTCAAGTAATCTGTCGGCGTATACACAGTTAGATATACAACTCTCGGTGTAAATACTCTTGATATTGTCGTTATACAACACAAAATATATTGACAAGCTTGTATAGCTCACAGAGCATCTCAGATTCAAAGCATGTATTGTAGACTAGCTACTTCCAGGCCTAGTGTGGGTTAATATGTATACTATTGTATACATTTGCATAGTGTGCAGATTTGGTACTTGGCCCTCAAGTGCCTTCGTGACATTTGCCCTACCATGTTCCTGAAAGGACATGTCAACAGACATCATTACACTTAGGTTCATGTGTTTCTTTTGTTCTATTTGGTGATCTTGCCTTTCGTTTCCGGTGTCAATTTTGAGCTTTTCATTCTTTCCATCTCAGTAGTTGGAATTTGTCACCACTGAACGTCATTATTTTCCACTGCTCACTAGAGACTTTGCTTGTATATTCTTGCAATTCTTCGGCGTCATTTACATTATAATCAAAACTAAGCGCTAAACCCACCAGGGTCATACAGCACTGCAGCGTCATTTACAGAGGTGATTTTTATGTTAATATTGGTATCATCCGCAAATGACACAAAACTACGGCGAGTGTTCTCGTCTATGTCCGCCATGAGTATAAGAAACAGTAAAGGCGCCAGGACTGTGCCTTGAGGTACTGAACTTTTTACGTTGCTAATGATAGATTTTGCTCTCTTTACTACTACTATTTGTATTGTCAGAAAGTTTAGTATCTATTTGCCTGCTTTCCCCACTATACCTATTGCCCTCATATTGTGTGTCATCACTCCGTGATCACACGTGTCAATATCCGTGTATACTACATCTGTATTATGGTTTTCTTTCGACACTTCCGTAATTCTGCCATAGTGGTTTAGTAGTTGTAATAAGCATGATCGTCCCTAAATCCATGCTGACTGGGGTTGTAGAGGTTGTGTTGCTCCATAACATTTGTAATTTGGCGTCTTACCACTCTTTCGACGACTGCCATGAGGTACGATGGCTACCACTCTTCTGTCTCCTATATACAAAGGAATTATGTATGCACTCTTTTAAAGCCTCTGGAATTTAACCTAGATCTTAGATCTTTCTTCACAGGGTACTCCAGTAAGTGTTCGTGCTAATGGTATGCTGTACCGTTTTAAAAACGAGGATTTCCATAAATCTGGTCCATGAGCTGCACGAGTGGACATGTTTCCTATTTGCTTTTCGAATTCTACGTGATTATACCTTGTTAGTTATATGGTACATGTGGTCTTCAGGAAAAACAAAAATTCTGCAGTCTCCATCAGACATTCGTTTAGTGGACTGCTAAACACTGATTCATCTGAACCTTTACCTAGTTACACTACACTAGTATGGAAAATTTGAAGCTTATCCGACAAGGTGTTTCAAGCTAAAAGCGAATAATATTACTACCAATATTAATATATAATATTACTACAAATAAATAATATTACTACCAATATTATATTTATTATTATTATTAGTATTATTATTATTATTATTCTTACAGCTTCAAACCAATTAATATTTAGACCAATTTCTATAAATAAGAAAATAAATTAGTTTTTTTTTCACATTATCCTACAACTTTTGACGATCTTAATAATGAAGGATCCGAGTTCACAGAAAAATGACAATGAAACACATTATACTGTTATAAACTTGAGCTAATTTAGAAAATAATCAGTGTATAAACAGCTGCCAAGCTTTGTTTCTAATGTTTATCACATTTGATACAGATGACCCATATTCACATTTCTCAATTGCAAAGCTCCTGAAGAACAACTGACAGTGCCAAAGACCTTGAGCAGCTAATCCCCAATCCTGTCAACAAAAGCGCTCTGCAGCCCCTTAACTGCTGGGAACGTTTGAGTTCCCTGACCTGTACTCCCTGGAACGCTAACAAGAAAGATCCATCATAATCCACACCTCGAAAATCTTCACCCAAAAGACTAGGCAGATGGTGAAACATACCTGAAAGCAGGAGTGCCACGAGTACATTAAGATAAAACATCAAGTGTCCGGGGCCCAAGACTGTTCAATAATTAAAAGGCACAATACCATGAGTGGAACAATACACAAATAACCAGCACATAGGAGAAAAACTTATGACGACGTTTCAGTTCGACTTTGACCATATATTAGTCACACAGCAGAACGAAAGGAAGCTGGTATATATATGAGGGTGGGGCCAGGAGAACGACCACTAATGCCACTCCAACATGCCTAAACTGCAAGGGTACTCATCATACCCTTGCAGCCAAATGCCCACTAAGAAAAGAAGTACTAAGAAAATCAAAGAAGCCAAGAAGAACAGCCCCAAATGAACTTATGCCGCCATAACAAAACTCCAGTTTGACACCACTAGAATTCTTCAAGCCACACAACAGTCCTCTCTACCCATCAACTCCCTCTCTCCACTTCCGGACGCGGCTCCCTCCAAGGTGCTGTATTGCATGTATGCACACCTCGCCAATACAGCATACCCTGGCACATTCAACACTGCAATTAACAAACTATTCCGTCTAAACAACATTCCTGACTTCCCACCATCACAAGACTTCCTCAAGATCATTCCAAACATCGTGAACTTCACATCAACTTCAGACCTTACTCCTGACTTTGCCCAAGAAAACACTCCTGAGCCACCCCCAATGATCACTACCATCTCTCAACAACCACCGACAACCAAGCAGACCACAAATACTCTAAAGACTCCCAGCCTCCTCTCGACACAATCACAGAAGAAACAAATGTGTACCAGAATCGTCTGACGAATCAGCCGACGAAGCAGATAGTGACGACTCCAGAACACCATCTTGGGAAAACCTTACTTCCTACACCTCTCCATCGAATGCTGACACCATGACCTGCACTGAACTCTACAAAGGCCTCGGTGCTTGAACAGTTAAGTATGCCTGCAAATCACCTCTTCATTTCACGCTCACCCAAGTTCTTGAGTTCATCAAGCCTCTACTTTTCACTTTTGCCAACAAGACAAAACTATACCACCTCTCCAGAAGCAGCTTCAAGAAGTTTGTAAATGGCTCCACTGTAAACCTGCCTCCTCAACTACTACAATAACTCCCACCTGTGTGCTGTCCTCTGACGTTCCTACCTCCCTGCCCTCTCCTGCGACCTAGAAACTGCCAGCTCTCAAGACTCAAGACCTCACCTACCATGAGACTGATGCATACACAGCTTGCTCTCTCTCCGTTTTTCTCCAAGTCTGTCCTACGAGCTCCTAGCTGCTGGGTTAAAACCTGGCACTTTTTCTTTGACTATTGGCACTCCTCTCCATCGCTATTCTTCGCCTGTCCCGTCTTCTCAGCTCACCCCACATGGGGTCTTAACTAAACTCTCTTGACCTTGAGGAGAACGAGGGCGGCGGCGGCCGCTGTCGTCGTCAGACAAGAGACAAAGAAAAAGGAGCACTACAGGAGAGCTAATGGCCCAAGAGTGGGCCCAATAACACACGGAGAAAGAGCTTAGATCTAGGTGAAATTCCAGAGGCCTTAAAGAGTGCAGACATAGCTCCTTTGCATAAGGGAGGTAGTAGAGCACTAGCTAAAAATTACAGACCAGTAGCACTCACTTCTCACATCATAAAAATCTTTGAAAGAGTGATGAGACGGCAGATTACAAACCAACATGGCTTTAGAGCGGGACGATCATGCCTGTCACAGCTGCAGAACCATTATGACAGAATTACGGAGGCATTGGAAGACGACCAAAACTCAGATGTGATTTACACAGATTTTGCAAAGGCGTTTGACAAATGCGATCATGGAGTGATAGCGCACAAAATGAGGGCCATAGGCATTACTGGGAAGGTAGGCAGATGGATATTTGAGTTCCTAACACACAGAACACAAAAAGTAGTAGTGAACAGGGCAAGATCCAGCATCAGCGAGGTCAAAAGCTCAGTGCCCCAAGGCACTGTCCTGGCGCCTCTGCTGTTTCTCATCCTCATAGCAGACATAGATAAAAACACCCAGCACACTTTTGTATCATCATTTGCAGATGACACTAAAATAAGCATGAAAGTCACTACGGTAGAGGACACTGAAAAATTACAGGAGGACATAAGCAGGGTCTTCCAATGGGCAGTGGAGAACAACATGACGTTCAATGGTGATAAGTTTCAGCTGCTTAGGTATGGAAAAAATGAACTCAAAAGGAACACTATATACAAAACGCAAGAGGTCACCACATAGAACGAAAGGAACACGTAAAGGACTTGGGAATAATTATGTCTGCTGATCTGTCGTTTAAAGACCATAACAAGACAAAGATCACAACAGCCAGGAAGATGACGGGGTGGGTATTGAGAACTTTCAAAACAAGGGAAATAATGCCGATGGTGACACTATTCAAATCGCTAGTGCTCCCCCACTTAGAATACTGCTCAGTGCTGACGGCCCCGTTCAGGGCAGGAGAAATAGCAGAGCTGGAACAAATCCAGAGATCGTTTACGGCTCACATTGAGCCATTGAAACATCTAAATTATTGGGAACGCCTTCAAGTCTTGAACATGTACTCATTGGAGCGGAGGAGAGAGAGATACATGATAATATATACATGGAAAGTACTTGAGGGCCTGGTCCCAAATCTGCACACTGCCATAACATACTGGAGTGAGAGATATGGGAGAAAGTGTAAAATAAACCCAGTGAGGAGCAGGGGTGCGGTGGTGACAATACGGGAGCACTGTATTAACATCCGGGGTCCCAGACTATTCAACATCTTACCAGAAGATATCCGAAACACGGCTGGAACCAGTGTAGAAGCCTTCAAGAGGGGACTGGACAGGTATCTTCACCAGGTGCCAGATCAACCAGGCTGTGATGGATATGTGGGGCAGCGGGCCTCCAGCAGCAACAGCCTGGTTGACCAGGCAAGCACCAGACGAGCCTGGCCCATGGCCGGGCTCAGAGTAGATACTCTCGAAACTCTTCAAAGGTATATCAAAGGAGGGGGGGGATGGGAATCGTAGGACAGAACTCACCTAGGCAGAAGAAAGGAAAAGCAAAGAAAATACAGGAAAGGAGGCAAGGAGAGGAGGAGATAAAGATCAGGTTAAGTCACGAATGTTCTGAAGTCTGGAACATTTGACAGAGTAATGAGAAAGGAAGACATCTACAGAGATAAAGCCAGGTCTTAGATTCATATTAGGAAAGTTGTGTATAAGGGATGTTTCAACAAGACGACGTCTGTGAAGGCTAGAAAAACGCTTTTGTGCTCCAAGTCAGAAAGAGAGCGGCCAGTTTCTCCAAGTACTGGAGAGGACAAAAGGAGCAGGAAATGGAGTAGACTTCAGAAGCATAGCAGGAGAGGAGAGAACTAAATTACTACGGAGGGTGTTAGTTTGGCGAAAACTTTGATGTCTAAGTAACAAAGTCATTTGTTAAGATTTGAGAGACTGGAAATACAGGGAAGGCAAAGAACAGGAGAGAAGAAAGTTCGTTTAGCATGTCAGAAGGCAGAAAAAAGAAAATCATGTAGCCAAGTGATGGACATGCACATCAAGGAAAGGCAGCAAAGAGTTAGATTTCCATTCATCTTTCAAATGGACAGATGCCTAAAGTCAGTGCCCGATCACCAAGGCTATGGTTCGTACATTAGATTGCGTGCGGCCATCTGTAACAGCCTGGCTGATCATGCCCTGATCCACCAAGAGGCCTGGTCAAGGACTTAGCCGCAGGGGCGTTGACCTTCAAAACGACCTCCGGGTAGGAAGACCACGCCACCATATACACCTTACCACAACACACCATGCAAAACACACACACACACCATGCAAAACACACACCATGCAAAACACACACACACACCATGCAAAAAACACACACACACACACCAGTTTGGAACCCACACCTAGCAAAACAAGTAAAGAAACTAGAGAAAGTGCAAAGGTTTGCAACAAGACTAGTCCCGGAGCTAAGGGGTATGTCCTACGAGGAGAGGTTAAGGAAAATCGACCTGACAACACTGGAGGACAGGAGAGATAGGGGGGACATGATAACGACATATAAAATACTGAGAGGAATTGACAAGGTGGACAGAGACAATGTTCCAGAGATGGGACACAGCAACAAGGGGACACAGTTGGAAGTTGAAGACTCAGATGAATCACAGGGATGTTAGGAAGTATTTCTTCAGTCACAGAGTGGTCAGGAAGTGGAATAGTTTGGGAAGCGATGTAGTGGAGGCAGGATCCATTCATAGCTTCAAGAAGAGGTATGATAAAGCTCATGGCGCAGGAAGTGACCCAGTAGAGGCCAGGGAAGAGGCGGGGCCAGGAGCTATGACTCGACCCCTGCAACCACAACTAGGTGTGAACACATACAACTACAGTACACCCTGTCACAATACAGCCTACTTCTATCCTCCCCTGCCACGATATATACAAACTACCACATCCTGCCAACATTGTGATGCATATATGTCAGTATCGTGTAGTCTACCCAAGGTAACGGTATAGATATGTCAGTATCGTGTAGTCTACCCAAGGTAACGGTATAGATATGTCAGTATCGTGTAGTCTACCCAAGGTAACGGTATAGATATGCCAGTATCGTGTAGTCTACCCAAGGTAACGGTATAGATATGTCAGTATCGTGTAGTCTACCCAAGGTAACGGTATAGATATGTCAGTATCGTGTAGTCTACCCAAGGTAACGGTATAGATATGTCAGTATCGTGTAGTCTACCCAAGGTAACGGTATAGATATGTCAGTATCGTGTAGTCTACCCAAGGTAACGGTATAGATATGTCAGTATCGTGTAGTCTACCCAAGGTAACGGTATAGATATGTCAGTATCGTGTAGTCTACCCAAGGTAACGGTATAGAACTTGCAAGTGCACTTTTTTGTGTGTATAAGAGTATTTATCGTCAGCTAACATAAGCATTTGTCACTTAACCTCACTTGTTCAAAATGACACATTAAAGTAACTTTTCCTTTGAAATATACTACAGTATAATGTAGTATTGTCTACACATGAACTTTTGTTTTATGCCACAATAAGTATATGCATGTATGACTGTTGCACAGTGAGTGTACGCGAGGTTAATGGTCATCCTGGCCAGTGATGCTTCACTTGCAATAATGTAAACACTGTTGCACAGTGAGTGTACGCGAGGTTAATGGTCATCCTGGCCAGTGATGCTTCACTTGCAATAATGTAAACACTGTCAGTCGTTCAACATACAAGACACCCAAAGTTATGTTAAGAAATTGAAGTGTTTGTTTATAAAATACTATTAATACTTCTAGTTATTTATAATTTGAATAAAAAAAATATTTAAGTAATATTTATCTGCTGTAAAATTTAAAAATGCAACTATTTTTTTTTTTGTAAAAACTTGTGATTTTATTTTACATATTGAAATTGGTGTTTTCCTGTTTACATATACTTTATTAAAGTATACAAGTCTAAGCATCATAACTACCCATCCTACTACCCCACACACCCTACCACCACCAAACAATAACACTACCACCACCAGACCATGTAACTCCCCACTGCCAACACCACATACTCTGCCACCACACACACTAACCACTACCAGATTGTCCCCACATCCTGCCCGTGGTGGTGGTGGCAGGGTGTCTACCTGGAGGGTGTGCCGGGGGTCAACGTCCCCGCGGCCCAGTCCTTGACCAGGCCTTCCGGTGGATCAGGGCCTGATCAACCAGGCTGTTACTACTGGCCGCACGTAGTCCAACGTGGGAACCACAACCCGGCTGATCGGGTACTGACTTTAGGTATCTGTGTAGTTCTTTTGAAGGCAGCCAGGGGTCTATTGGTAATTCCCCTTATGCTTGGTGGGAGGTTGTTGAAACAGTCTTGGGCCCCGTACACATAGTGTTTTCTTTTAGTGTACTAATGGCACCCCTACTTTTCATTGAGGGTATATTGCAACGTCCGCCCGATCTTTTGATTTCGTAGGGAGTGATTTGTGTGTGCAGATTTGGGACCAGTCCCTCTAGATCTTCCAGGTGTAGATTATGATGCATCTCTCGCCTGCGCTCCGGCGAGTACAGGTCAAGTGATTCCAAGCGTTTCCAGTAATTAAGGTGTTTGACGGAGCTTATATGTGTAGTAACGTTCTCTGTACATTCTCTAGATCTGCGATTTCACCTGTTTTGAAATGAGATGTTAGTTTACAACAGTATTCCAGCCTAGAGAGAACAAGTGATTTAAAAAGGATCATCACTGGCTTGGTATTCCTTGTTCTTAAGTTTCTCATTATCCATCCTTTCATTTTCCTAGCAGATGTGATAGCGACACTGTTGTGATCCTTGAAGGTGAGATCCTCGGACATTAACACTATTAAGTCCTTCACAGTACTTTTTCGCTCTATTGTGTGATTAGAGTTTGTAGTATACTCTATTCTAGCTATTATTTCCTTCAGTTTTCCTTGCCAGAGTAGTGGAAATTTGTCCTCATTGAACTATCATATTGTTTTCCGCTGCCCATTGGAAAACTTGGTTTATATTTGCTTGGAGATTTACAGTGTCCTCGATGGATGACAGTCTTATGCAGATTCTAGTACTGTCTGCAAAGGATGACACGTTGGACTACATCTGTCTATCTGATATGAGGATAAGGAACAGGATGGGGGAGAGTACTGTGCCTTGTGGAACAAAGCTTTTCACTGTGGCAGCTTCCGACTTAACTCTGTTTACCGCTTCTCTGTTCGATTGGTTAAAAAGTTGAAGATCCATCTGCCCACTTTACCAGTTATCCCTTTAGTATCCATTTTGTGCACTGTTACATGATGATCGCACTTGTCAAAGGCTTTGCAAAATCTGTGTATACTACAACCGCATTTATGTGGTGGTAGTGTATAATGAGTAAGATAATAACGAGTTTATGTCCTGGTCTGAACTTAGCTCTTTACTCATGTTTGAACACAAACTATGTTAACCTAAGCAATGATAATCAGTGATTGTGTAAACACTTATCTTAAGAGATATTAGTAAAAATAATACATTTACTTTGGCAAAAAGCAACATGGGTAACCATCAGTCAGCACCGTGGGGTAGCATGTGTGATAAAATTGACTTGTGAATAGTTTGTTATGTGAATAATTTGTTAGGTTACTTTCATGTACAACAAAACGTAACCAAATCTAACCTTAAATAACCTAACCTAGGAAATAATTATTGTACAGTGGTGCTCACATAATAGCATGCGGAATGATTGCATTGTCATAAAAAATAAATTTACATTTATCAAAATAACTCACTCCCCCAATGGTAGACATGAAAATGGGGTCATTTTGTTGTTTGTGATTGGTCTGGTGTGAGATGACTGACATGTGACTGGGCAGCAGTGTAACATGACAATACTAACCGTTACTTGGCCCTTCCATGCTGCATTGTTTTTACTAATATGTATACTCTAAAATATGTATCTGCACATGCAATATTATCATTGTTGGGGTACACAGAGGCTGTTTGTATGCTCACACAAGCGAAGAGCCGAGTTCATTCCAGGACCTAATCTCAACATTAATGCGCGCGACACACGGACGAGAGGCTAACGGAATTTAAACTAACGACATTGGAAGACAGAAGAACCAGTGGCAGAGGATTAATAAATAGGATAGGGATAAGGTGTTCGAGAGGCGAGAAACAAGAACTCGAGGACACCGCTGGAAGTTAGACACAGCTGAGAAACAGTGATGTTAGGAAGTATTTCTTCAGTGTCAGTGTGTTCGGGAAGTGGAACGATCTTCGTACCCGTCCAACCTATATTTAAAGCTACCTGGGAGTTTGCACCACTCATTTACAAACAGTACTTCCCAATGTCGTTTCTAAATCTAAATTTCTCCAACTTGAATCTAATACTGGGAGTCCTTTCTTGGTTAAATATTTTCAACAAGCTCTGAATAGCCCTTTTATTCAATCCCGTTCTCCATTTGTACACTTCAAGTCGCATCTTCCCTAATTCCATGGGATTCTAAGAGTGTAAATTCAATGCCTTCAATCTATTTTCGTAGGAATGGTTTTTAATACATGGAGTCAACTTCGTCATCCTTCTTTGTGTATTTCCCTGCGCATTTATATCCATTCTGTAATAGGACGACTTGACCTGAAAATCATAATCTAATCGAGGTTTAACTAAACCCGTAGGATTATGCAGCGCCTGTGGGGGGATGATGTGGAAGGTATTCAGGCTTAATTCAGGGAACCAGAGCACAGATCAATTCCCCACATCAAGAGCCCCTCACCAACATCAAGGAACCTTCCTTGAGGGGTGGTCTAACTAAAGATATGTCTGTTACTTATACTTCTTGATACGAAGTCATGAATTTTATTAGCTTTATTGCAAACACTTATGCACTGTTGTTTTGACTTTAAAATTCTGCTAACCTAAACTCCTAGGTCGTTTTCGCATTCACTTTGACTAAGATCTACATTGTTTAGCTTATAACTGTCATAGTTTTCTTTTTCAGGATTAGAACCTTACACTTGTCTGCATTGAATTGCATCTGCCACTTCTCCGACGACAACATCAAGCTATTCAGGTCATCCTGTAACCTAGTGTTCACATTAGAAACTATTTGACTGCTTATTTTAACGTCATTGGCAAACTTATGCCGCTATTGATTCCCTCATCAACGTCGTTCACAATCTGCATTGTAAATTGTTAACAAGGGTTGCAACACTGACCCTTGCTGCACACCACTTGCAATGGGTACCCATTCCGATTTCTCCCCATTAATGCCATCTCTGTTGCCTATCGGTCAGCCATGTTTTGGCCCAGATAATTTCTCCCATTCCATGTGCCGCTACTTTCTTAATTAGTCTCCTGTGTGGAAACTATATTAAAGGTCTTACACAATATCTTATTCTTTATTTTGATCTACCGCCTCGCATACCTTAGTGAAAAAGGATAAATTCTTGGGCAATAACGTCCCTTTGTGAAACCGTGCCGATATTCATAGATAAAATTACAACTTTTAAGGTGGCTTTATATTGCATTAGCAATTACAGATGTCATCAACTTTCCCACAACTGAGGTTAAGCTGACTGGTCTCTAATTAGTAACTAAGGGTCTCTCTCCTGGTGTGTAAATGGGTATCACATTGAAAACAGCTCAAGGCCCCGTGACTTCCTGGGCTTCAATTTATCTAGTCATTTAATGACCATGTCACTAGTGACTTATATTGCGTAATTTATTTTCGTCGCAACCAGTATAATTATAGTTTTCTGGGATTAAGTTTGCATCCTCTTGTATAAAAACAGGGAGGAAATATGGTCCATATTTCTTTGTCACTAACAGTAAGCTGACCTGAGTTACATTTAAGTGGACTTATCTTTTCCCTAATCTTTTTATATAACAAACTTAATGATTGGTCTTTGATTACCTCCCAACCTTAATTCCACTTTTTTTTATTTTCCTAATTCTAGACTTTTTTTTACTTCTTATATTGAATATAATGTTCAATAAGGTAACTTCCTACCTCTTTTGATTCGCCTATAAATGCCTTCTTCACCCAAGAGATGTCCGAATCTGTTGTTTATCCATTTAAATTCATTCATGATTGTTCACTGCTTTGGAAAATGCCAGATTGGTAACCACTACCACCACCTTTCATCCATTCGGTCTCCCTCACGATAGTCCCAGGTCAGGTTACGCCACTCTACATTTCTCAAGTAATCCTTTAAAAAAATTGGGGACCTTAATTTCGTTACTGTCAATAATATAATTCCAGGGGATATTAAAACCAAGTTATTTGAGATCACTTTCTCCAAGCTCTTCACCAGAGTCAAGATTATCTATCAGAATCCTTGTTTGCTCTTTCTGCCTCTAGTACTGCAATCCCTTTGTTTCCCACCCACACACACCCTTACCTCTATCTTCTATCAGTTTAAAATATTACACGATTTAGCAATAGCCAATGCTCTCACCACTACACCGGGGGTCAACATCCCCGCGGCCCGATCCATGACCAAGCCTAGCGGTGGATCAGGGCCTGATCAATCAGGCTGTTACTGCCGGCCGCACGCAAACTGACTTACGAAAGACAGCCCGGCTGGTGAGGTACTGACTTTAGATGCCTGTCCAGCTCCCTTTTGAAGACAGCCAGGGGTTTATCCCAGTTGTCAATGAATGGAATTCAAGTTCCTTGCAGAACATGTCTAGCCTGCAATTTTCCACAATTGCCCTAGCCATCCATGCATTGCCCACTCCCTGTCTAGGCAAAATGCTACGTATGATCGGCTCCTTTTCTGTGACCTAATTAGAACAATAGCTGCCTTGTAATTAGCAACGCTTCATGCTTGCATTACCCCAACATCGTTACCACTAGCACTGAGGCAGATAATGGAGTTCTTATTACCTCACACGTTATCTAACCTGTCGCAACTAATGCGACATTTTATTGTGGCAACGTTTCGCTCTGCAGGAGCTTTGTTAAGCCGTTAGCGGCTTGAGAAAACTCTCGGAGAGCGAAACGTTGCCACAATAAAATGTCGCATTAGTTGCACTTGTGTCTTTTTACCTAACATTGTCGGTAATTTTACAGACATTACATACTCCAGTCTTGCCTTCTTACCCCTAACACGGAACACCCGGTCCTTATATCAACTCTGAGTCTCCATAAGTAAGTTTATTCAGGTATACACAAATACAGATACATAGATTATCATACATAGCAGCATATGTGTAGAGAACCTAGGATAACCCAAAAATGTCAGTGACTCATTTCCATTGCGGTCCATCAATGTCACTTTTCTTACATGCATTTATTCTTACTTTGTCCTTATTCACAACTGCAAACTCGTCCTGAAGAGCAACAAAACTATTTCTGCTCTTCTAAAGTTTCAACCTCTTACTTCTCGAGATAACTTTCCACTCGTTACATCCATGTTTCCCTTTGTTTTTACCAGCCACCTCACATCACTCATTGTAGTCGCCACCATTCTTATCCAAATGAGATTTTAATTTCCCATTCTCCTCCCCAAGAACTAGAACCTCATCACTGAGAACTAGAACATTCTTCATCTCTTATCTGTTTCTATTAAGTCTACAATGCTCATGAGAGCTTACTGAACAAGGAATTGTTTATATTCAAACACTTCACGTAAAATTCCTTAAAAAAAAAAATCACGGGTTCACAAAACCTCCCTTAACCACTGTCCTATTTAGGCTACATAGCCCTTTAGCTTTTATATATGTATATATTAAAGGGCAAGTAGTAATACAATAGAAATTATTATATTTTCATTTATTTTTTCCTATTACCTTTCTACTTTTCAACTTTATTATTGATCTTGAGATTATATAGTTTTAAGAGCAGGTACGATAGGGCCCACGAGGCTACGAGGGAGTGAATCTGGAGAGTGGTAAGTTAGAAGAGACGGGGCCACGATCACAGAATCAACCCATGCAACCACAAATTGGTAAGCACGCACAGACTATAAAGCTCTTGGAGCAGGGAGAGAGTGGACCTAGTAGCGACCAGAGAAGAGGCTGGACCAAGAGCTGTGATTCGACCCCCTGCAACTACAAATAGGTGAGTACACACACACAATCAATCAATCAACTTTATTTCTGATAATATTACAAAGTGGGGTTTATATATGTTATTTAGACATTTTATGAAGTATTACAAGAAGGCCAATAATATGCCTAGGTATGCCTAGGCATTTAAGGCAGTCTTATACTAGATCTTACTCTATAGTGACAATGATTATAATTGTATTAAGGTTAGGTAATTGTAGTGATTAACTAGGTTTACAAAATTGAGGTAGTTTAAAAATTTAAGAATTTAACAATTAGTTTATATATTAATGGAAATGGTGACGTGTTGGTATGATACAGTTTCTATATTGGAGTGTCTTAGGCAAACTTATGACTAGCTTAAGAATTATGAAGCAATAGTTGTATTAGAATTTTGGTTACAGTCATGTGCAAATTAAGGGGAATCACAGATATCAATAAGTGTATTTTGCTTATACTTATGCAAATAGTGCATAATATCGACAAGTAGACGAGTTAGACAAATGTGCAACAGTTTGGTATCTTTGTGGAAATGTTTCTCCAACACAGTAGGCTTCATTCGGAAACAGACAGCAGAAGCAGTGGAATTCCCACTGCTTCTGCATCTTTATATTTCCACAGTGGAAATATAAAGATGCACTCAGTCCATCACCCTTCTTGTAGTAGTTTTGAGGTGGTCAGTCCCCTCAGTCTGTTGTGAAGCTGAAGAATGAGAATGGAGATTTGTATACTGCCAAAGGTGAGGCACAGAAAAATCTTGAAGACGACGAAAGAGACGAGGTTCACTAGTAGAAGTAAGAATCGAGAGGCACTGTGACAAGCCTACCTGCCCATGTTAAATAGATATTTCACAAATCTAGCCTTTCTCACTCGTAAGATAAAATTTTGTTGGGATTTTTAACCCCCGGAGGGTTAACTACGCAGGATAACACAAGAGTCAGTGCGTCATCGAGGACTGTCTTATTTTCATTAGGGTCCTTCAATCTTGTCCCCCAGGATGAGACCCACGCCAGTCGACTAACACCCAGGTACCTACTGGTTTACTAGGTGAACGGGGACAGCAGGCGTAAGGAAACACGCCCAATGTTTCCACGCTTGCCGGGGATCGAACCAAGGACACAAGTGTGTGAAGAGAGAGCGTTGCCTACTAGGCAGTAAAATTGACGAAGATGTTCTCCGTATCTAGAAACCTGTGTTGCTGTGTCAGACAGGTATAATTATGTAAATGGAATATAATACCCTACCAGGTATAACACCACACCCACTTTCATTATATTATATACACCCCTTATCACACGTGCACAACCCCCCTCCACACACGCGATACATTCTACCACCACTCATATCCTAGCACCACACACCCTGCCATTAAACAGTGCCACCACACACTACCACATTACCAATATCACCCATATTTACCCTGCTACCACACCCTGCCACCACAATCACCCACACCCTGCCACCAATCAACACCCTGCCACCACAATCACCCCACACACCCTGCCACCACAATCACCCCCACCCTGCCACCACAATCACCTCCACACACCCTGCCACCACAATCACCCCCACACACCCTGCCACCACAATCACCCCACACCCTGCCACCACAATCACCCCACACACCTTGCCACCACAATCACCCCCACACCCTGCCACCACAATCACCCCCACACCTTGCCATCACAATCCCTCCACACCTACCACTATCATCCCACTTACCTTCCCATCACATACCCATCACCACTCCACACCCTACCACAATCACCCCAACTGTAAACTACTACCATCACTTATTCCATCTACCTTATCACCTAAGGACCCCATGAAATAAGTCACTCGTCTGACTTTGGGTTATCCTAGTTCTCTACACATGCTGCTATGTATGATAATCTATGTAACTGCATTTGTGTATACCCGAATAAACTTACTTACACACCCTGCCTTCACACACCTACTACACTACACACACACATACACATACACCCACACACACATACACATCACAAACACCACCATTGTCTGACAAAGTTTGTTACACTTGTTCATATCCCAGACATGGAAAAGTTTGTCGCTGAACTTTGCCTCCTCAGGCACTTGTTACTCACTATTCTTGGCGATGAATAAGAGACTGAGGGTGAGGCATGTGGCTCTAACACTGCTCAGCTTGAGTAAATCCATTTCTTTTGCTTATAGTGGGTTAATAACTAGTAAATTCAGTGAGCGTACGTACAGTCTCACTGATGTCTGAGTGAACACTGGCGAGAGTGGGTGGTGGGAGGCAGGCGTCATTCTCAGCCAATCACAGGTCTCCCTCACCCTCAGGTGTCTTGCCTCTCCACCAATCACAGAACTTCTTTTCCAAGGTGTATACCGGCGCTATTTTTGAACCATAACATTGAACAATAAGTAAGTTTATTCAGGTATACACAAATACAGTTAAGATAAGATTTAATAAGATTTCTTCGGATTTTTAACCCCGGAGGGTTAGCCACCCAGGATAACACAAGAAAGTCAGTGCGTCATCTAGGACTGTCAGTCTTATTTCCATTGGGGTCTTCAATCTTGTCCCCCAGGATGCGACCCACACCAGTCGACTAACACCCAGGTACCTATTTGCTGCTAGGTGAACATGATAACAGGTGTAAGGAAACACGTCGAAATGTTTCCACCCTGCCGGGAAAAAAGTTACATAGATTATAATCTATGTAACTGTATGATAATTATCATACATAGCAGTATATGTGTAGAAAACCTAAGATAACCCAAAAATCATCAGAGAGGGACATTTCCATTGGGTCCTTTACTTATTTCCATTGACTAATACAAGTTTTATTCGGTCTATGTCACCATTACAGAGAAAGGCTGGAAAGTACTTAAAGCTATGACAGGTTTTCATCCCAGGTATGGAACTAAAATTAAAATTGTGAATATGACGTATTTTGCTTACATTAGATCATTGATTGATTACGCTGCTACACTACTTGCTCTTGTGTCATACGAAGTCTAAAGGGCTGGAAAAATTACAGAACGAAGCAATGAAGATCATCCTAGGAAGACCACATACTGCTAAATTCTAAACATGCAAAAGAACTTGATATTCCAAGCGTCAGAGATCGTGTCAATGAAAGAAATGTCCTCATTAGTGTTAATATGTCCAGGCAAACTCATCCAAACACTTGCACAGAAGCCCTCCAAACTTTCCTCAGAACTGGTGAACACTCCAGATGGATCCTAAAAACTGGGACTGACCCCCGAAAATTATCTCATTTCATACCACTATCTCTCAAGAAGAATAAAAAGCACAATACCGTGACTGAAATAATACACAAATAACCCTCACATTGAGAATGAAAGTCATGTGCGGGTTATTTGTATTATCTCTCACTATCCCTAAATAAAAACTTAAGTCACAACCAAAGCTTCGTCTTGAAGCCAATGGTGATGCCTTATGTTGCAGTGATGCTTTAGTTACACAACACTCACATCTACAGTTCATGTATGTTGATGACTCTGTTCTCACCAGTCACTGGTGCAGCTGCAGTAAACGTCACCAACTGGACTTCTACCCCTCAAATGCGTCCATGTATCTAAGGGTGACTATCTGTAATAGTGCCAGGAAAAAAAGACCTCCCCATACCACCAATACATTCATCTTTGCAAATATACACGATCTAAAGCCAGCAACGAACAACAAAATACCTTAAATCCGTGGACTGCTTACAGAGTCAAACGCAATGTTCGTGGTTTTCACGGAGACCCACATAAAAGATCACTTCGACAGTGAAATATGGATCCCGGGTTATAACCTATATAGATGCGACAGAGTGAACAGGTAAAAGGGGTGGGGGAAAAGGGGGTTGACCTGTACGTCACAGTCACTGATATGCTCGGAACTGCTAAACTCAATTCAATTCAACTTTATTTCTGATAATATTACAAAGTGGGGTTTACATATTTTATGGTATTTGTACATTTTATGAAATACTTATTACAAGAAGGCCAATAGTATGCCTAGGTATGCTAGGCATTTCAGGCAGTCTTATACTAGATCTTACTCTATAGTGACAATAATTATACTGGTATTAAGGTTAGATAATTGTAGTGATTAACTAGGTTTACAAAATTGAGGTAGTTCAAAATATTTAAGAATTTAACAATTAGTTTATATATTACTGGAAATGGTGTCGTTTTGGCATGATACAGTTTCTATATTGTAGTGTCTTAGGCAAACTTATGACTAGCTTAAGAATTATGAAGCAATAGTTGTATTTGAATTTTGTTTACAGTCTTGTGCAAATTAAGGGGAATCACAGATATCAATACCTGGAGTATACCTGGAGAGTGGTCCAGGGATCAACGCCCCTGCGGCCTGGTCTGTGACCAGGCCTCATGTTGGATCAGAGCCTGATCAACCAGGCTGTTACTGCTGGCCGCACGCAGTCCAACGTACGACCCACAGCCTGGCTGGTCAGGTACCGACTTTTGGTGCCTGTCCAGTGCCTGCTTGAAGACAGCCAGGGGTTTGTTGGTAATCCCCCTGATGTATGCTGGGAGGCAGTTGAACAGTCTTGGGCCCCTGACACTTATTGTGTTGTCTCTCAACGTGCTAGTGGCACCCCTGCTTTTCATTGGGGGGATGTTACATCGCCTGCAGAGTCTTTTGCTTTCGTAGGGAGTGACTCTCGTGTGCAAATTTGGTACTAATCCCTCGAGAATTTTCCACGTGTATATAATAATGTATCTCTCCCGCCTGCGTTCTAGGGAGTACAGGTTTAGGAGCTTCAAGCGTTCCCAGTAATTGAGGTGGTTTATCGCAGTTATGCGTGCCGTGAAGATTCTCTGCACATTTTCTAGGTCAGCAATTTCACCTGCCTTGAAAGGTGCTTTATATTATTATTGGACTTATATTTGACTTAGCTTTTATTTGAGTAGGATGTAATATTATAAATTGTGCTCATGTTTGTAGTAGCTGCCTTGGAGTTGGCAAACTACCGATTATGACATTACGCTTGTTGTACTGCCGGCGCTAGTTGCTGGGAGTGAGTCGCTGACCACACCTGAGGTGGGTGGCTGCTGCTCCTTCCTCGAGAGCACTACGCAGCTGGACATCGTTGAGTCAACACCTCTCTCCTGTCTCTGCTTGTTTTCTCGTCATTTAGACTCTGTTTGGGTAGAGTATGTGTTCGGTGGTGATCATGTCAGAGGATCTCACCTTCAGGGACCATAACACCGTAGCAATCGCATCTGCTAGAAAAATGACAGGATGAATAATGAGAACCTTCAAAACTAGGGATGTCAAGCCCATGTTGACACTTTTCAGGTCGCTTGTTCTCTCTAGGCTGGAATATTGCTGCCACCCCTCTCAGGTGTGGTCAACGACTCACTCCCAGCAACTAGGCGCCGGCAGTACAACAAGCGTAGTGTCATAATCGGTAGTTTGCCAACTCCAAGGCAGCTACTACAAACATCAGCACAATTTATAATATTACATCCTACTCAAATAAAAGCTAAGTCAAATATAAGTCCAATAATAATATAAAGCAAGATATTAACGATTTAGCTATTATCGAGAATATCAGCAATATAAAATTATAGAAAATGGAAATATACATGAAATATATCATACATAGGGGGCCCATTCTGGGGTCGCAATAGTGGCTTCATCAGTCCATACAAAGGAGAATGGTGAAGAACAGGAGTTTGAGGTAATCAGTCCCTCATGCTTGAGTTGATGTAATCAGTCCATCTATCATTAAAGATACTCAAGTGTTGCACATGTGTCTAATTTATCAACTTGTCGGTTCTCTGAACCACTCAACTACATTCCTGTCTGACACAGCAACATCTTGGGGTCTTAGTAAAAGGGAATTCTTCACTTGCTTAACCCTTGGGCATGACCTACTTCCACATTTGTCAAATATGATACCACCTACGACTGCTGCTGTGGTGTAAGGTGAGTGGACAGGCTGTGGCGTAAGGTGAGTGGACAGGCTGTGGCGTAAGGTGAGTGGACAGGCTGTGGCGTAAGGTGAGTGGACAGGCTGTGGCGTAAGGTGAGTGGACAGGCTGTGGCGTAAGGTGAGTGGACAGGCTTGGCGTAGGTGAGTGGACAGGCTGTGGCGAAGGTGAGTGGACAGGCTGTGGCGTAAGGTGAGTGGACAGGCTGTGGCGTAGGTGAGTGGACAGGCTGTGGCTAGTAAGGAGAGTGGACAGGCTGTGGCATGAGAAAGGTGAGTGGACAGGCTGTGGCGTAAGGTGAGTGGACAGGCTGTGGCGTAAGGTGAGTGGACAGGCTGGGCGTGAGTAAGGTGAGTGGACAGGCTGGGCGTGAGTAAGGTGAGTGGACAGGCTGGGCGTGAGTAAGGTGAGGGGACAGGCTGGGCGTGAGTAAGGTGAGGGGACAGGCTGGGCGTGAGTAGGTGAGTGGACAGGCTGGGCGTGAGTAAGGTGACTGGACAGGCTGGGCGTGAGTAAGGAGAGTGGACAGGCTGGGCGTGAGTAAGGAGAGTGGACAGGCTGTGGAGTAAGGTGAGTGGACAGGCTGCGGCGGGAGTAAGGTGAGTGGAGAGGCTGTGGCGTGAGTAAGGAGAGTGGACAAGCTGTAGCGTAAGGTGAGTGGACAGGCTGGGCGTGAGTAAGGAGAGTGGACATGCTGTGGCGTGAGTAAGGTGAGTGGACAGGCTGTGGCGTGAATAAGGAGAGTGGACAGGCTGTGGCGTAAGGTGAGTGGACAGGCTGTGGCGTAAGGAGAGTGGACAGGCTGTGGCGTGAGTAAGGTGAGTGGACAGCCTGGGCGTGAGTAAGGTGAGTGGACAGCCTGGGCGTGAGTAAGGAGAGTGGACAGGCTGTGGCTTAAGGTGAGTGGACAGGCTGGGCGTGAGTAAAGAGAGTGGACAGGCTGTGGCGTAAGGAGAGTGGAAGACCCTTCGCTCAGAGAAGAGCGAAGGTCAGATGTATCGAAAGGGTCGTGTCCCTGGGACCTGAAGCAGGTGACGAACTGGCACCTGCTTCAGGTACAGGGGTATTAGGGTTGTCCGAAGAGTTATCCGTTATCAAGGTAGGGTCAGAACTAGGTGCGGTATCAAGGGGCCTGGGGGTAGAGTCACGGATTAGGGCATCCATGGTTAGGTTACTTCTTTCTTTTTTTAAGAAAAAGAAAAAAAGGGGGGAACATGGAGGAATAGCTCCCTGGAGGTATGAAAGGGGCATAAATCCCCCTCCGTGCCCAAGAGGACCTCAACACCGCAAGTAGTGCAGATGCTGCATGGAACCCGTGCCATACCCTACCCTTCATGCCAGTAAACCAGCAATCCGGGATAGCAACCTCACATCCACCGAGCCACCTCGGCGGACAAAAGAGAGGGCGGCCGGATATCCGCCACAAAGCATACCGCCTTCGGCCACCACCCCCAGAATCCGAAAGGTGGCCTCCAGAGATACACCCGTCGCCCGAAAGATACCCAAGGCCACCCCCCGGGAGACCGGAGAGGGATTGGGACATCCCCAGGCGATCCAGATTCCACGGCAAACTACACCACCGCCAAGAACCTCAATGGAATAGGAATGGACCACGGTACCCTTCCCCCTACCTAGGAACTAGAATGCCTGTGGAGAGAAGCTCCCAGGGTAAAAATGGGAAGGAAATAAGGGAGGGATGAGGAGGAGGAGGAAAGGGAAAAGGGAGGATGGGGAAGATGGGAAAAGGGAGGGGGATTGGGGGGTAATTAGGTTCGGTCTGAGGAAGAAGACCAAAAGGTCCAATTCCTCAGACCGATAGCCTCTTTACCTCGTCAAGGAGCCCCCCTTAAAGAGGTTGAAGGGTAAAAGGCACATAAGATTCTTCTCTGAGAGAAGAAAAATCTAAGGGCTTTAACTCGCTGGCAGACTTAGAAGAAAGGAACGAGGGGCATAGATGGAGCCCCTGAGAAATGCGGACCAGATGATTACTAATTTCAGTGGCAACGGCAAGAGGGTGTGCTATATCGACACTGGCAACCTGAAGAACAGGAGCCGGGTCGGGGGAAAATTTACCACTCAATTTCCGCACTTTCTTCCAGACTGCACTGATTGAGGAAGCCAAAGTGACCATAGAAACGTAATCTCGCCAGCAAGTGCATTTAGCGTCATGTATGACATGGCGAGCAATTGCTCTCTTCTGCTTAAAATCAAGGAGTCTCTCTGTGGTTCTGTTATACCGATACCTGCCCCATGCAGCACGTTTCAAACGTACTGCCCGAGCACAAGCAGGTGACCACCAAGGCATGCACTTCTGAGAATGCTTGCCCAAGGTTTGGGGATAGAATGTGAAGCTGCTGTAAAGATGGAGGACAAAAAGAGATGTAAAACCTCATCAATGGAGGACGAGGAAGGAACCTCATGAAAGGCAGTAAGATGTGCGTAAAGGTCCCATTTTTCCCGGTCAAATTGCCAGCGTGGGCTATGACGAGGTGGAGAATACGAAGGGGACCTAAGGATGATTGGGAAATGATTGCTATCATGTGAAGTTAAGGACAGTTGATGAAGAGCAGATGGAAAGATCGATGCAGGAGAAAGAATGAGTTCAGGGATCAAAATGGGTAGGAGTACCCGTATTTAAAACAGAGGGGAGAGAAGCAAGAAATGCCTCAAACTGAACGCCACGGGAGTCACAGTGCGACCCTCCCCAAAGAAAATGGTGTGCGTTAAAATCGCCAAGTAATAGAAGATGTGGCGGCAAGGAAGAAACCAGAAAATCAACATCTGGGATAGACAATGCTCACGAAGGGGAGAGATATAAAGAACAGAGTGTATACCACTTATTCAAGTGGATACGGGCTGTGGTGTAATGTAGAGAAGAATGAACATAGAGCTGATGGTATGGAACACCAGTGCATATAAGAAGAGCACTTTCGTTAAAGGTTCCATTGGAAAAAGGATCTGATGAATACAACATATCATAGCCTGAAAAGGGCCGGATAACGAGGATTGCAATATGGGTTCTTGCAAACAGACACCAACAGGAAAAACTGGGAGAGCAACACCTGAAGCTCACCCTGGTTACCACTAAGGCCTCTGATATTCCACTGCAAATAAGCCATGATTTATGGAGAGAAAGATATAAGTCGAAGTTAGAGGTATCTATAGACTAGGTTTAGAAAAGTCCACGTGTGGAGGAAGAGGTAGATCTGTAATCAGAGAAGTGGGATGCTGTGAAGGAAGGTGGGGTGTAGACGGAGAAGAGAGAGGAGGAGGAACCGGAGGTGGAGCGGTGTCCATCAACGTTCCAGTCTCTGTAATATATTCTGCAATAGCTTCCAGTGTTTCGGAAGACAAAGATATAGAATGGGGGACTACATTAGAAATGGAAGGAGGAGGGTGAGCAACCTTTGGGGAGACTATAGACTGTACTAAAGTAGAGGGTGAGGAGATGGAAGAGGAAACTGTCATTATTATAATCAAAAGAAGCGCTAAACCACAAGGGTTAGAGGAAACTCAAAAGGGCTTGGAAGGGGACAGGAGTGGAAGTGGCCTGGGGCGGGGCAGTCAAGGAAGGAACGTGGGAGGGGACAGGGGATGAAGACACTGAAGGAGGAGGAGGATGAACCTCCACACACGTTACGGAACTAGTCGGAGGTGAAGAACCCGGCAATGGGGATTTTTTGCCGGACTTATGAGAAGGGGGGCGCTGAGGTTTAGGTGGTGAATGAGGGCATGTAGACACAGAACTGTGTGAGTGAGTAGAGGAAGGGGTGTGGACAGTATGGGATGCCGAGGTAGGGACTTCAGAGCCAAGAACAGCAAAAGGATTCGAGACAGGGGTGACTGAGGATGGGGCGACCACAGAGAAAGCCGGGGAAGTTGGGACCCCACAAGTGGGGCGACATTTAGCAATGCGAGAATAGGAAATACGGGGAAGTCTCCCTTAAAGACGTAGATGAGAGACGGTCATAGCATATGAGAAGCCTTCCGCCTCTTTGAGAACGGATTTCCCGCTCATTCAGGTAAACCTGACAACGGGGAGAGTACGATGGATGCACCTCATGACAGTTAAGGCAAGAGGGAGGTAGATTACAAGAAGGACTGGCATGGTCATCGGCACAACAGACTGGGCATTCGGCCATGGACCTGCAATATTTCACTGGATGACCAAAACGCCAGCAGTTTCTACACTGTTGCGGTGTAGGGGTCACCTTTCGAACTTGTAAACGTTTACCTGCAATGTAGACCGAAGGTGGAAGTTCACGGCTGTCAAATGTTAAACGAGCTATATTGCAAGGATAACGTCTTCGCTTATTGGCAGGGAGGACAAAAGTGTCAACTTTAAGGATAGGGAGTTCTTGGAGCTCAAGCTGCTCCAAAATGTCATTACCACATGTCTGGAAATTCCGTTGGACAATGGTGTGGAGTACAATGACTACCACTACAAGAATTGAGAGAATGATGCTTGTCAATAGTGATAGGGATAGTATCTATGGTCGTAAGGAGGGAAAGATCGTGAGCTTGGCCAGCATTCTGGACCGTGATGATGCGAGTGCTACTCTTGAGAGCGTGAAATGAGGTATCTTTACCTACATGGCGTAGGAGAGCTTTACAATACTATGATCGAAAGATAGGTATTAGGAGAGGTCGGTTGTAGAGTAAAAAACTTTGTCTATTGAGTAGTGTGAAACAAAGTGTTTAAGGGGAGTGCATGTCGTGCTGGTCGTTTCTGAAATGAATGAGAAGGAAGTGTCGAATCATCATGTAAGGGTCTTGGTCGTTTGGGTGTGGGACCAGAGGTGGTCCGACGTGTGACGGGCGAGCAATCCGAAAATTGCCGCACCGTTGAGGGAGAAGCTGGAATCAAGGTCAGTAAAGAGTGAAGGTCAGACGTGTCAAAAGGGCCGGTTGGAACCCTGGTACCTAAAGCAGGTGACGAACCGGCACCAGCAAGACGTACAGGGGTATTAGAGGTGTCCGAAGAGTTGTCCATTAACGAGGTAGGGTCAGAACTGGGTGTGGTATCAAGAAGGGGCCGGGGGTAGGTTCACGGTTTAGGGCATCCATGGTTAGGTTACCTTTCTTTTTTTAAGAAAAAAAAAGAAAAAAAGGGGGGAACATGGAGGAATAGCTCCCTGGAGGTATGAAAGTGGCATAAGAGGACCTCAACACCGCAAGTAGTGCAGATGCTGCATGGAACCCGTGCCATACCCTACCCTTCATGCCAGTAAACCAGCAATCTGGGATAGCAACCTCACATCCACCGAGCCACCTCGGTGGACAAAAGAGAACCTGGATACCCACCACAAAGCATACCGCCTTCGGCCACCACCCCCAGAATCTGAAAGGTGGCCTCCAGAGATACACCCGTCGCCTGAAAGATACCCAAGGCCACTTCCCGGGAGACCGAAGAGGGATCAGGACATCCCCAGGCGATCCAGATTCCACGGCAAACTACACCACCGCCAAGAACCTCAACGGAATGGGATGGAACACGGTACCCTTCCCCTACCTAGGAACTAGAATGCCTGTGAAGAGAAGCTCCCAGGGTAAAAATGGGAAGGAAATAAGGGAGGGATGAAGGGGGAGAGGGAAGGGAAAAGGGAGGATGGGAAAGGGAAGGGGGGACTGGGGGGTAATTAGGTTCGGTCTGAGGAAGAAGACCAAGAGCTCCAATTCCTCAGACCAATAGCTTCTTTACCATGACAAGGAGCCCCCCTTAAAGAGGTTTCTGGGTGGAATTAGCAGACATTGAAGAACCGTTGTCAGCAAATGGTCGGGAACGTTTAGGTGGAGTTTCGATGTGGCCCGACCTGAGGTAGGTAGGCGATCTGAAAACCATCGCACTGTATTTGGGGAAGCCGGACGTATAGTTAAAGGCGTGCAAGAGGCACTAGCAGAAATGGTAGAAGCCTCAGCACCTGGAGCGGGTGATGAAGCATCACCAGCAAAAAGTACAGGGGTATGGGAAAAGTCTGGAGAATGGTGCAATAATGAAGCCGGGTTAGAACAGGATGCAGTAACACCCAGGTACCTATTTGCTGCTAGGTGAACATAACAGATGTAAGGAAACACGTCGAAATGTTTCCATCCCACCAGGAATCGAACCCTGGGACGGGGAAAACGGAGGGTTGGGAGGGGGGGTTAGGAAAGGGAAAAAAAAAAAAGATGGGGAGGATGGGATAGGGAAGGGAGGATTGAGGGGTAATCAGGTTCGGTCTGAGGAAGGAGACCAAAGGGTCCAATTCCTTAAACCAAGAGCCACTTCACCACATCAAGGAGCCCCTCTTGAAGAGGTATGTAACTATTATTGAAGGCATTCGTGTGTATTTTATTTTTTGTTCAGTTAGTTTTTAGTAATTTACAGTTTAGAGATTTCATTTTGATTTTATGCTCTACTGAGTAGATTGATTTTAATGTGCCTGATGTTTCCTCACACCATAAGTACATTAAAGTGTGTGAACTTTCATTGTGTACTTTAAGAGGTGCGCGAGTTTCCCTGTCTCCTAATAGCATGTTTATTTTTCCCCTATAATCTATCTTGTCGATAATTACTATCGCATTTGCTTTGTCTGTTTTCGTAAGGTGAAGTCTAGGATCTTTCCTTAATTCATGGTATAACTTAAATCTTTGAGGACAATTGTGTTGCAGAGGTCTGCGCGAAGTTCAGACCTCTGCAACCTTCAACAAGAAGAATTGAGACTTACGCAACATATGGGAATCTGTATTGAAGAAACGTTTCGCCACACAGTGGCTTCATCAGTCCTGCTTTGTATTGGACTGATGAAGCCACTATGTGGCGAAACGTTTCTTCAATAAAGATTCTCATATGTTGCACAAGTGTCTCGATTCTTCAACTCGTCGGTTTTCAAAACCATTTATCACAACCTTAAAGAACCTTCAAGCCTAGGGATGGCTTTCACTTTACTTTCTGTTTTGGGTTTACTTTTAATTGTAAGTTGACTATTTATAGCTCTGTGGCAGCAGTGCCTTCTAAGCCTCTAACAGGCTTTTGGCACTTTCAGATTCTGAAATTACAGTTTTCCTCTCTCCTATTTCACTTTTAAGTACTATCACTGGCTTCTGCTAAGAACTAAAACACGCCCTAAAAACACTTAAATTCTGGGAGCCTTGTTGGCCCTACACTCACCTATTTGTGGTTGCAGAGGTCGAGAGATTGCTCCTGGCCCCACCTCTTCACTGACCGCTAATGGGTCCTCCCTCTCTCTGCTCCATGAGCTTTATTATACCTCGTCTTAAAACTATGTATGGTTCCTGCCTCCACTACATCACTTGCCAGACTATTCCACTTCCTAACAACTCTGTGGCTGAAGAAATACTTCCTAACATCTCTGACTCATCTGAGTCTTCAACTTCCAATTGTGACCCCTTGTTTCTGTGTCCCATCTCTGGAACATCCTGTCTCTGTCCACCTTATCTATTCCACGCAGTATTTTGTATGTCGTTATGTTTCCCCTGACCTTCCTGTCCTCCAGTGTCGTCAGGCCGATGTCCCTTTACCTTTCTTCGTAGGACATTCCCCTTAGCTCTGGAACTAGCCTTGTTGCAAACTTTCGCACTTTCCCTAATTTCTTGACGTGCTTGACCAGGTGTGGGTTCCAAACTGGTGCTGCATACTCCAGTATGGGCCTGACGAACACAGTGTACAGTGTCTTGAACGATTCTTTACTGAGGTATCGGAACGCTATTCTCAGGTTTGCCAGGCGCCCATATGCGTGCATGTGCACTTGTGTGTGTTTGCGAATGTATTTGTGTACTCGCATGTGTGAGTGCTAGTTTATGTTTACTTACCTATTTGTGTGTCACAACAATTAATATTTGCACCATTAACTCAGTACAGTTGAGACCGCGTGTGGACGTGTGAATTACTCATGTCAGGGGAACGCTTTCCGCCTGATCAAAGTAAAAAAAATATAAAAATAAAGAAGTTTGATTAATGATAAAGATGGATTTTCATGAATTTTAATTAAAATTATATAAAAAAATTGGCCGTTGTGGTTCTGGTAAGATGTTATGTTAGGAGTATGTAAAGCCCCGGATAGTTTGAAGAAATGGTGTAGGTTATCCTGGGTGGTGGTAATCTTCCGATGTTCTGGATTTTCCTGATACCACTTAGTTATAGCACCGCACTTTAGATATACAAGGTGGGGAGTAGTCTTAATATCCTCCAAGTCCAATAATCAGGAAACTTTGAAAGAGAAGTAGTTTTAATATCCCACACGTTCAGAAGACAGGAATCTTGCTCACATTCCTAGCGTCTACCCTGGAGGACCAGGCCACCAGCACAGCTGATAACAACAAAAAACTATACTGGTTACCAAAAGTTAAGCGAGTAACATTTAAGAAAGAAAAAGGGTGGTATACAATGTCAAAGTCACTACTGGTAACCAAGAAACAAGGAACAATAATACTCCTGGTAGATTACCTTACCTGATCAGAAGAGTGGAGGTGAAGTGACTCTCCAAACTTCAACCCACACCAGGTAGGGTTAATACTACCAGGAGTAGAAATTAAAGCAAATCAGACAACCAGGAACTGGAGTTTTGCCCAGCCCGCTAGATGGAAGTGCGGGCCGTAACTCGCTAATGATTCCCCACTGACTGAACAACCCTAACCCCACTCATTATCCACTTTTCCCTCACACTCATTACTTTATAATTTGTTCATGACTGTAACCATATATAAACGTAAGTAAGTAAGTAAATTTACTTACATGATTCATTACCTTTGTAACTTGTGAGTTACAAAGGTAATGTTCAGCTATCAAAACTTTGGGGCCCAGTCCCTTGACCCATTATGTACCTCTGTAATATTTTGCCTACCGCCCACAGGATGGGTATGGGGTGCATAATAAAGATATTAAACTAAAAACTGTTCTATTTGTCAGGAAGGTATAGATTCATCTACCAACGTTTCCTGTTATGCACAGATGGAAATTTGTGGGGATCACAAATCTCCCACCGACGACTAGTTTAGTATTTTACGTTGCATGCCTGGGACAGTGTCAAGTCCCTTAGTCTTAATGAATCCCCGAGTCGGGCATTGTCCTGCTTAACGAACTCTTAAATTCAACGTAGCATTTTATAATATAATAATATATTTTTTGAGAGATTTAGGCCTTAGGAATTATTTGGGAAAGCTTGAATCATCATCAAAATTATTATAGTATACAAGATGGCTAATATTAGAGAACTTTTTTTTTTATATTTTATTTAAAAGAAGATATTATGTACATAACACACACAACAAGGTGACTTCTTATAACAAATAAGGTTATGACAAACTTACAAAAACCAACAACTGTATGTACAAAACCTAAACTTATAATGTGGCATAAAAATCGCCAAAATATAACTCGTACCACCCGCAAACAAAAACATGTAAACACTTCTTATAACCCTAGGCATCGATGTCCATCATGTACAATACGTATAGCCCATAAATGCAATGCACTAATTTTCTTATTATTACAATATAAAACATGTCCCCCCCAGCAAGCCCACCCGCCCAAAATAAGACAACACACTAACATTTATTGTTATTCATGACAATCTCCATGAAAATTAAACATACATCGTAATAACACTACGGTAAGAAACCAATTAGTTGAGTTACTCTGTACCCTGGCCACAAAAATAATAAAAACAGGCCATACATAATACCTACATATACAAGAAATACAAACTCAGTGTACCTTAGTGTCCCTGGCACATCCCTTAACAAAACACACTCCCAATACCCTACCTAATATATAAAAACCATCACCTATTCCATCGTACGTCCACAATTTACAACACTTGACTATACATATGCGAATTAACATACATCTCTTATGAAAAAAATCAAATAATAACTAAATCATAACACCTGTAAAGTAGGACTCTATTGTCACACAATCAATCCCTCACAAAGGAAAGACAGGCCTGTAATACATAGCACATAAATTCTGAATCCTATGTTACGCAAGGCTGTTATAAAACAAATTAAAACTGCCACAATAAAAGTACAAAAGGACAATCATATAACACCACATATACAAGGACCATAAACATTTCCTAACAACACATAGAATCCACCACATATGAAAGACTAGGCATTTACACAATATGCCAAATTCACAGACATATTAATTTCCTCCCATACTCCCGGAAAGCCACCGTTACTTCCCACCATGAAGTAATGTATGTCCCCGTCAACCCTTGGCAGTCCACCTACGTGTCCATCAAGTCATCTTCACACCCCCATACATCCTCCATACATCCACGTCCCTCGTCACCCATCAAAACAAAATCTGTCCACCGTCTCCCCCACCCTCATCTCCCACACCCCCCTCTTTTTCATACCATCCTTACATACTCCTATACCATATGCACCCTCCATCCGAAACACCGCCCCCCCCTGGAGACCAACCCACTTGACAACATCCTCCTTCACATGTTAAGTAACCTTCCTACCGTTATTTCCCTATAGCTGCCTAGAAAAACTGCATCCCCTGTCCCCCCATAAATCTCCATATTCCTACATTTTGTTCTATAAAAAGTTCCCACAATGCTAACCTTCCCCTTAGCCTCCCTCATTCCCCATGACACATATATAATCTACTACCAAATACATTATAGCTCTCCTTACCCCCTCCCCCACCACCTATATCTAGACTCAATGCCCTCAATAATGAGATTCCCCCCACCCACCAACCATAACACCCCCACGAACCAAACCCTGACCATATGTAGTTTTTCGCAAAAATATACAGTATGGTAAGCTGTTTCCTCCTCCCCACACCCACCACAACCCCGCTCCGCCACTAACCCATCCTAAACAAAATAGACCGAGATGCTACTACCCCATGTAAAAACCTAAACATTATTTCCCTAACCCTCACCCTCAACCTAAGCCTACGTGACCCCTCCTATATCCCTTCCAATCATACACCGGATAAATAGCCTCCCCTTCCACTATTTTCCTCACACCCCCACCCTCCCGATACACTTGCCTTAAACTCTTGGGCTCCCTCACAACCAGGAGATGCCACAACATATCCCCACACACCTGCAGCTCCTTCCCCTCCCACCACTTTCACAGATCACTCATCACTACCCCCACCCTTTTCCCCCTCTCCCCACCCAACCTCATGTAATTATGCTTTACATACACACTTTTCAGCTGTGTATCTATTGATATAAGCCCCAAACCCCCTAACCCCACCCTCTGCATCACCACTTCCTTCCTCAACCAAGGCCTACCGTATCCCCACACATATCTCAATATCCTCCATTGTAATCCTCTCACATCCACTGGCAACAATGGGTACACCGTCGCCACATGCCACAACTTACTGTACACGAGTGTGTTCACTACTATCACCCTCTGTTGCAATGTGACGTCCCCAGGTTTCCAACCCCCCATCCTACGTATCGCACCCCCACAACCCCTGCTGAATTCACCCTCCTAGCCTCATTCATATCAGCCATAAATACCACCCCACATCTCTTTACCTGCCCCACAATAGGCCACCCATACCTCGCCCTCAACCCACCCCCACCCACGTGCCCACCTCTAACAGTTTGGATTTGGCCCCATTCACAGACATCCCCGTCGCCTTCCCAAAAATGCAGATAATCCTACCCACGTTCCTGAGCCCCTCTTCCCCTCCTACTAAGACAGTTATATCATCCACATAACCTACAATTCCAGTTTCACAACCCTCCCCCCCTCCTCTACCCTTTCCTTAATCAAACTGTGAAACAGATTCTGCAAACAAGCAAATAGAATTTGCAACAAAGGACACCCCTGCTGCAAACCCATTTCCATACTCACCACTTTCCCCTCTCTACCATTGACTTGCACTCTCACAATCACTTCCTTATACAACGTTTCCACCCATCCCACTATCTCCTCCCCCAAACCCCTGCTTCCTCATTATTGTCCATAACATATCTCTCTCCACACTATCACTCCACTTCCCTGCTTATCTTTCACCCTCCCTACTCTCCCTCTGCCCTGCCTTACTTTTCACCCTTATTTCCTACTTCCCATCCGCCTCACCAATAGTGCCACTTCCCTCCCTGTTTCCCATTTGCCCTACATTCTTTCCCTGTTTCCTTCCGCTTCATATACCACCTTCCAATCCAATCCCAGGACTCCCCCACCCCTTCTACCCTCTATGAAGTCCTTAGTCTGCCCATGCCCCCTATACATGCTACATCCTGGAATACCCTATTGCCCATGCTCAATTACACACATAAGTACTCTCTTTATCCTATTCCCTAAAACTTTGGCAAATATCTTATAATCCCCACATATTAAAGACAGCACTCTATAATCTTGAAGCGTCACCCCATCCTTCCCCTTTTTCACGAGAACTACCACCCCAGTGTGCTGTGTTTCCCCCATCATTCCTAAGTCTTTCATATGATTAAACAGCATGACCATACATTCTTTCTCTGCCATCCAATTCATCATATAAAAATCCTTCGGTATGCCATCCACTCCTGGTGCCTTCCTCCTACTCATACTCTGTACTGCCACCCACACCTCTTCTTTGCTGATCCAACCCCCCATTTCCTCCTTCTCCTCCTTCCCCAACACCTGCAAAATACCCTCCAGAATCCACCCCTCCCTTTCCCCATGCTCCCCCTTCTTCAAATAACACCCAAACCATTTATCAACATAGTTGCTCATCCCTTCCATTGTCTTCAACATCTGTCCTTTCACTTACCCATCCATGCCATCACTCACCTCCAAACCCATCACAGTCATTCCCCTCTGTTGTTTACAAAACTGCCTTAAAATGCAAGCAGAAGGTCTATCACTCCAGAGTACATCCTCGATTCTCCCACGCAGCCTCACCTCATCAAACCTATCATTCTGCAATTCCCTTAACCTTCCTTTCAACCCCTCTATCTCCCCCACTGGGTATACCCCCCCTTCATAACAACTACTCAACTGTCCTTCCAAATACTTTTGCAACTCATACCTCCACTGACTCTCCTCCCTACCCCTTCCCTGATAATATTCCCTAATATGTACATACTTGGTTTTGCCCATTCTTCCCACCACTGCACAATATCCCCACCATTTTTGCCCTTCGCCCATAAGACTTCCCACCACCCGGCAAACCTATCCCTACCCTTCTCACCCTTGAGTAAACGCACATTGAGCTTCCAATAACCCCCGTACCTCTTAATCCTACCTTCCCATCCCGCATCCACTATACTCCCCGATGGTCTAAAACGCCCACATCCAAAGTCAGTACCCTCCCCACCATTATATCCCTCATTACATACACCCTATCCAACCTCACAGCATAACTTTTTCTAACAAAGGTATGGTCCACTTTCCACACATCACCCCACACCACATCCACCACCCCGGCACATCCCAAAATGTCCTTTAGAACACTCAAAACACAACCCGCCCCCTTGGTTCCACATCCTTCCTCTGTATTACAGTATTCCAATCCCCTCCCATGAATATTACTGCTGGCAAGCCCTCATATCATATACTAAAACCTCCCTAACAAAATCCTCCTTTATTTTCTGCCGGCATATACACCCCCAAAAAGCACACCTGCACCTTTCCCCACACTCCATCGATCCTCACCACTCTTCATCCCTGTTCCCATGCCAATAACGTAAATGGGCTGGTTTCCTTTATCACTACCACAACTCCTCCCTTGAATCTACCCGAGCTCCCCACAAACACCTGATAACCAGTCATTAACAGGTCTTGTCCACACCTATAATTATGTTCCTGTATAATACCCACATCCACATCATATCATCTCAATGTCACTTCAACCCATTTTCTCTTGACTTCAGCATGAAGTCCATTAACATTAATGGTTAGACACCTGAAAACATTAATGGTGGCTTTCCTTTGGATCTGTGAGTCTTTTGTACAGCACCCTTTTGTGGCCCTGCCCCTTTTCCCCTTCATCCCCCCTTGACCCCGGCATGCCACATCCACCCACGCCTTCTTACATGACCTCTTGCATGTTTCCCCTGCCACTTCCATGTCAGCTACAGCATCTTCCCAATGCACCACCACCTCCACCTCCTGCACCGGCAATATGCCCTGCACAGCGCCATTGTCCTCAACTCCTAATCCAATCCCATACCTCCTGTCTCCCCTTCCACTTGCTCACCATTACTCAGAGAGACCTCCCCCTGAGGGCTGTCAAGCAGCTCCCTCAGTACATCCTGGAGAAGCTCTGGCAACACCATACTCAAATCCCCAGGGACTACCTGTTAACCAGCACTCACGGCTTCCAGCCCTTGTGTCACCTCGGGCAAAGTCTGGCACTGCTCCCCAGTACTGTCCATCATGTTGCTCCACTGACCCTTCGGGATCACACCCACTTCCGCAGGCTCCATACTCTCCCCACCATCCTTATCCGGTAACTCTTCTCTGTGCTCGGACATTGCTTTTCTTATCACCTGCCACATGCTCATAAGAGCCACAGATTGGAAGTCTGGCCTCATATGTAATGTATACCTGTTGAATGCTTATCACCACTATATAGCTCGTAATGACATCTTTAAGAACCCTCGGCAATCCTGCATAGATACCCTCGGTCCACCTTCCCACCAAGGTCGTATGAATGACTCCCTACTCACTGAAGATGTCACGGATATGTTTCATCTGCCTCAAAGGGCACATTGCGTATCCTTATCCACGAATAATACCTCGAGGCATCCCTCAGGCATACCTCGAGTCCTGGACTGACCTTCACACAGTCATCCTGAAAACGATCCACTGTCCTCTCGTACGCGCCCTTTGACGCAAACTTCACGAAGATCCTTGCAGTACCATTCAGTGCTATTCCATACAATTCATCAATGCTGATGCTGTATGTGTCTCTCAGTATAGCTGGTAACAACACTGCTGTGTTTGTTGGGTAAATAGCACGTTTAAGTACTTCAACACACACTGTGTTGACCTGTCGCCGGCTACTTGTTGCCATTTTGGAGAAAATCATTATTTCGCACAGTCACCACCAGAGGACAGGTTCAGCTCAACCTCACCACATGGGAGCTGGGAGGCGAATGCATGGAAATAAGTCACTTTGGCTTTTTCTGGGTTATCCTAGGTAAGCTACACAAAAACCTTTGACAAGTGTGACCATGGTGTAATAGCACACAAAATGTGTGATAAAGGAATAACAGGAAAAGTTGTTAGATGGATCTATAATTTCCTAACAAGTAGAACACAAAGAGTAGTAGTCAACAGAGTAAAGTCTGAGGTGGCTACAGTGAAAAGCTCTGTTCCACAAGGCACAGTACTCGCTCTCATCCTGTTCCTCATCCTCATATTGGACATAGACAGGGATATAAGCCACAGTGCCGTGTCTTCCTTTGCAGATGACACCCGAATCTGCATGACAGTGTCCACCGTTGAAGACACTGCAAGACTCCAAGCAGACATAAACCAAATCTTTAAATGGGCTGCAGAAAACAAGTTTGGAAAACGGAAATTAAAATCTCATCGGAGTACAAAACAAATTCCTGGAGTATACCTGGAGAGAGTTCCAGGGGTCAATGCCCCTGCGGCCCGGTCTGTGACCTAGGCCTCATGTTGGATCAGAGCCTGATCAACCAGGCTGCTACTGCTGGCCGCACGCAGTCCAACGTACGAACTACAGCCTGGCTGGTCAGGTACCGACTTTAGGTTCCTGTCCAGTGCCTGCTTGAAGACAGCCAAGGGTTTGTTGGTAATCCCTCTGATGTATGCTGGGAGGCAGTTGAACAGTCTTGGGCCTCTGACACTTATTGTGTTGTCTCTAAACGTGCTAGTGGCACCCCTGCTTTTCATTGCACCGTAGCAATCGCATCTGCTAGAAAAATGACAGAATGGATAATGAGAACCTTCAAAACCAGGGATTCCAAGCCCTTGTTGACACTTTTCAGGTCGCTTGTTCTGTCTAGGCTGGAATATTGCTGCACACTAACTGCACCTTTCAAGGCAGGTGAAACTGCTGACCTAGAAAATGTGCAGAGAACCTTCATCGCACGCATAACTGCGATAAACCACCTCAATTACTGGGAACGCTTGAAGTTCCTAAACCTGTACTCCTTAGAACGCAGGCGGGAGAGATACATTATTATATACACGTGGAAAATTCTCGAGGGATTAGTTCCAAACTTGCACACGAGAGTCACTCCCTACGAAATCAAAAGACTCAGCAGGCGATGTAACATACCCCCAATGAAAAGCAGGGGTGCCACTAGCACGTTGAGTGACAACACAATAAGTGTCAGGGGCCCAAGACTGTTCAACTGCCTCCCAGCATACATCAGGGGGATTACCAACAAACCCCTGGCTGTCTTCAAGCAGGCACTGGACAAGCACCTAAAGTCGGTACCTGACCAGCCAGGCTGTGGTTCGTACGTTGGACTGCGTGCGACCAGCAGTAACAGCCTGGTTGATCAGGCTCTGATCCAACATGAGGCCTGGTCACAGACTGGGCCGCAGGGGCATTGACCCCTGGAACTCTCTCCAGGTATACTCCAGGTATGATAATTTATGTAACTGTATTTATGTGTACCTGTACCTGAATAAACTTACCCTCCGTCCCCAAAATAAAAAGTCTGGCAGCCAGAGAAACAACAGTAGAGGCATTCCCGAACTACAGAGGATAATTCGTCTCTAAGCCTGACACCATCTGTGAGATTTATTCCATTATTTATTACCTCATTACCTCTTAATCTAGGAGGCCACTGAACGCTTGTGAGGGTGAATGCTGGAATAATTTAGCATATGGGTTATGAGCAAGGCAATGCCCCACCACAGGGTAAGCAATAGTAGTGTTTGCTTAGTAATTTTTTTTTATATTTTTATTTAAAAACATCATTACAGTTATATAATAAATATATAAAAGAGACTTTCAACAGGTGTAACACAATATACTAGCCAGCTTTACCTACTCACACCACCATACAACGGCGGGGTGAAAACCACCCATCCTCGAAGACCACCCCACCCTACACCTACATTATACTGAATCAAATGGTTTATAACACTTGCAAAACTAATGGTACAGTGAGAAAACATTGGATATATGTGTACGATTCAGTACCAACAGGAAAGTCGCAGATTGCTACTCTCTCAACCCACTATGATAACATGAACATAGATAAGCATGTTTATGGAGCAACTTGCAATGTGAACAGACTGACTGATGTTGTAGTGGCCAGGCTTAGGCTTGGCTACAAGTATTTCTGGCAGTTTGGGAGACACAGATGATGATCAAACTAAATGCAAATTATGTGATCAGGCATATGGTCACTGTCTTGAACACTATGTGCTTAATTGTCCACTTATTGAGGAATATAGAGATAGACAGTATAATAACCTTTGTGACATGTCAAGATATCTTATTAATGAAATAAGATACCAGTTATACTAAGCAAATTTCCTAAATTTGCTTGTAACAGATAAGTGAACTGTAGTTATAAATCCAAATGTACAATTGTTAACCCTTTTGGGTCCTAGCTCCTAGGCCTTTTGTGTATCCATATGCTCTTGCGCTACCGTCCACAGGATGGATATGGGGTGCACAATAAACTAGTACTTCAGTGGCAAAATCTAAAATCTAGCATACCACAACTATTACAACTGCCATTCCCTACCAACCCCATCACGAAAAGTTGTGCCCTCGACGCAAGTATATCATGTAAAAACCGAAAACCCATTTCCCGTAACCTTGAAGGCAATTTCAGCTTCTTGAGCCAGTACCAAATACTTCTCCAATCATACAAGGGGTACGCCTCAACACCTTGCAGTAAACAAGAAGGTTCCGCAAAAGTGTCTCGCATACCATAAGATCCCTACCCTGCCACCACCTCAGCACCTCCCTCATTACTTCATTCACCTGCCTCCCACGGAGACCACCCCTAGCTAAAAATTCCTGCCTCACATATAGCCCAATTAACCGCCTCTTCAAAGGAATCAATCCCATGCCCCCGTAAATGACCCTAGTCATTACAACCTCTTCCCTTAACCAGTGTCTTCTGTAACTCCAAACAAAATGCATGACCCTCTGCCACAACCTCTGTATATCACCCTCAATTAGCGGATATACCGTAGCCACATACCATAATTTACTGTACAACAAAGTGTTAACAACTGTGACCCTTTGCAAAAGGGTGACCTCCCCCGCCCTCCATCCCATCATCCTATTCAATGCCTCCTCCACCACCAAAGAAGAATTCATTTCCCTTGCCCTCCGTAGCTCCACACACAAAACCACACCACAGATTTTTATACTATCAACCGTTACCCATCCATAAGTCTGGCCCAACGTCCCCCCTACCCACGTACCTACCTCCAACAACTTCGACTTCACTCTATTAACCTGCATACCTGTCGCAGCTCCAAATATCTCAATTATACGATTTACATTCCCCAATCCTTCTGAACTTCCCACTAAAATTGTGGTGTCATCCACATATCTGATAATCCCAGAGCACCATCCCATAACTTACCCATCTCCCTGACACCCTCCCGCACCAACCCATAGATAAGATTTTGCAAACATGCAAAGAGAAGCTGCGACAAGGAACATCCCTAATGCAGCCCCTTCCCCATGCCTACCTCGGACCCCACCTTCCCATTCACCTGTACCCTAACCGAAACCCAAGAATACAGCATGCCCACCCACTCCACGATTTCTGCACCAAACCCCTGTCTAATCAAGATCTCCCGTAACATCCCCCTGTCTATGCTATAATAATAATAATAATAATAATAATAATAATAGTTTATTTAGACATGGTACAATGATACATAGTTAGGTAGACTTGATACAATGATACATAGGTATAAATGAGGTGTACATGCCAAAAGCCCCTAATATGCTGTGCATTACGGGCATTCTTAAGATTAAGTAATAGTAGACTACATGGTAAAAAATTATGGTTGATAATTTATAAAATAAGTATAATTGTGTATCTAAGTTGTATAATTTGAATATAAGTTGAACATAATAATTTATTAATATTAACAATGCAATTGAGTGAGATAACAATTTAAAACAATTAGCTGCATTGCAATTACAGTTTATGTGGTCATTATAATGTAAATGTTATAAGAACAGTTAGCTTAGTATGTATTATTCATAACAGGTTTTTACATTTAAGTGATTAATCAGGTTTTTACATTTAAGTGATTATTTTACTTTGTTGGGAATGTTTGATATTGTGCATTTAGGTTTTGGTGAGAAGGTGGTTTTTAGCATCGTTTTGAATTGGGGTACAGGCAGGGTTTCTTTGGCAATGACAGGTAATGAATTCCAAATTTTCGTGCCTTTTATATGCATTGAGTTTTTACATAGTGTTAGATGGACACGGGGAACATCGATGAGTGCTCGAATTCCTAGATAAGGGGCAATACGGGGTTCTGGGGCGTAGTTTTAGTGGGGGACATCGCAGAATCAGAGGTTTTGTGGAAGGTAGGGGGAGGAAGTGTCTAAGGTAAGGAGAAGTTTGAGTGGTGGGTTAATATTTGCATAGAGTGTTCTATGTATGTAATAGGCACAGTAGAAAGTATGGATGTCTTGTATGGTGAGCAAGTAGGCCGTTTCCCAATCCTGCCCTACGACACCTCCTCCCCCCCTACCTTCCACAAAACCTCTGATTCTGCGATGTCCCCCACTAAAACTACGCCCCGGAACCCCGTATTGCCCCTTATCTAGGAATTCATTCAAAACTTTCTTCATACGATTACCTAAGATGCGTGCAAAATTTTATAATCTGAACAGAGTAAGGTGATTGCCATATAGTCCTTCAAAGTATTACAATCCCTTCCCTTCAGGACTAAGACCACGACCCCAGTACGCTGTTCCTCACTCATACAACCTGATGTTTTTATGCCATTGAATAAAGCCACCAAAACCCCTGCAACACCTCCCAATGGGTCTCGTAGAAATCCCTGGAGATCCTGTCAATTCCTGGTGCCTTTCCCAAATGTTGTCCCTACACCACCTGCCATACTTCTTCAGTAATGCTCCCCTCCATACATTCTCTTTGTTCATCCCTTAACCCTGCACCTATGCCCTCCAACACAATTTTTTGTGCTCCCCAATCACATTCCCCCTCCCTCAACTTTCTTAGAAACCATTGATCTACATAACAACTCATAGCTTCCATCGTCCGCACTACCTGACCAAGTCTATACCCCTCTAAATCCTCATCCACAGTCAATGCCATGATCATCATCCCCTTTCTCCTCCTTTGGAATCTTTGCAAAACCATTGCTGAGGGCTTTTCTCCCCAAAGGAAGTAAGTCCTCTACTCTTCCCCCCGTACCCTAATAGCATGAAAAACCTCATTTTGTAAATCCCGCAATTGACCCTGTATGTCCGCAATGTCACCCATGGGGTACCTCCCTCCCCCTTTATGGCATTCCTGTAACTGATATTCCAAATAACTCTGCATACCGTACCTCAACCTCGCCTCCTCCCTACCCAGCCTGCTGTAAAAATCCTTAATAGCAACCTTCGCCCTATCTGTCCACCACTGCATGACGTTAGCAATTCCCCGACATTCCCCACAACCTTGCCACCAATCTGCAAAAACCTCCCGATGATCAAGCCCTGCAACAAACCTGTATTTAATTTCCAGTAACCAGGAAAACGCGGACCGCCCTACCCAGCCCAAATTAACCCGACAAAACACCCTGCTTAACTGAGAACTCAAGATAGATCACTTCCCATACTTCGCTTAGCAATGACATTCCCACAACTGCCACAGTCTGCAAAACCTCCGATGATCAGTCCTGCAACCTGTATTTAATTTGTAACCAGAACGCGGATACCCAGCCAATAACCAAACCCCTATGATCAGAGAATCACTTCATGCAAGTTACCTGTGACCTGTAACTGACACGTATACCATCCAGCCTCCGCTAACCTTCCCATCCACAACCCCTGACTACATCCTCCACTCCCACTGCCCCCAACACATCCTGCAAAACCCCCAACATACAACCTGCTCCCGAGGCTCAATGTTCCTTCCCCTGATCACACAATTCCAATCACCCGCAATTATGGTAATCAAGGGAAGACCATGCAAAGCATAAACCAGATCCCTCCTAACAAAATCTTCCTTCACCCTACGGTCATTACTCGCCGGCATATACACCCCAATGAAGCACACCTGAATGTCACCCCACTCCCCGTCCACTATGACTATCCTGCCACCCCCCTCCTCCCATGCCTTCAAAGTGAAGGGGCTGGTCTCATGTACCCCTACCATCACCCCACCTTTTAAATGCTCAGAACTCCCAGGATACAAAGTATACCCAATCAAAACCAGGTCCCTACCACACCGGAAATTATGTTCTTGGAGAACATAAACATCAACATTCATACATCTCAAAGTCACCTCTGCCCATCTCCTTTTGACCTCCGCCCGGAGGCCATTCACATTATATTTAAACACTTGAATTCTGTAGTGGGGGCTTCCCTCTCTGCCTCACTAGTCCTGATACTCCTGGCTTAGAAGTACCATTATTCTCCCGACTCACCCTCCCCCTTCCCCAACCTGTCCCCCTCAACCCTTCCTTGGCACCTTTCACTGCCTCCACCCAGGCCTTTTTGCAAATCCGCTGGCCAGGAGTGATGACATCATCGTCCCCTGCACCACTAGACCTCTTACGGGACGTGCCTGTATACTCCATGTCCCCTTCCCCAGGTGCATGATGCACCTCAACTTCTGTCACATCCTCCGATTGATGATTGGACACAGTAGACCTCCCAACACTTTCATCTACCAAACCCTCTACCTCAGAACCCAGGCCAACCTCTGATTGCATCAGAACCCCTGTCAAAGGGCTGTCCAACAACCATTGCAAATCCTCCAGACTGGGGACCTGCAACTCCTCCACCAACTCCACCTCCTCTGCAGGCTCCACCAATACACCTTGGGATGTGTCTTGTCCACATCCCGCGACGCTTGGCAAACTCAAGACCTCCAATTCAGCCGCCTCAACAGCGTCACTCTTCTCTCTGACACCACAACCGTATAAGACACCTCTTCTGCTACAAGCATCTCCATGTCCACCGCCACCACTGATCCAGTCGCCTCTTCTCGACGAGTCTCCTCATGGTGATTAGAAGGATGGGGACCCCGATGCTGGTCACACACAGCCGCTACATGCCCTGGGGCCCCACAGAGGCAACATGTCCTCTGCTGCCCAGGGTACGTCACATAAACCTTTGTCCGGAATTCTTCCCTGAGATTTGTCATCTCAGGGTCATTTTGAGAGAATAAGATCCCTCTGGCATACCTGCATAAATACCCTGGGCCCACCGGCCCACATTGGCTGCATGTATGGTCCCAAACTGGCTGAAAACCCTCCTTATGTCTACTTCATCCACCTCAAAAGGAATGTTGCGAATTTTTATCCATGAATATCGCGCAGAAACATCACGAAGGTGAATCTCAAGTCCTGCATTGACCACAATACACTTTTCCTAGTACTTATTGACAACATTCTCATAAGCTCCGGTGGTCATGAATTTAACGAAGATCCTCACAGCTCCATTTAATGAAATCTCATATAGATCTGCATTAGGAATTCCAAAAGTATCCCTCAGAAGCATGGGCAGGATAACTTCACATTGCTGGGGTATACAGCTCCTTGCAACAAGTCAATACAGACCATGTTCACTCTACGCCTATAGCCGTCCACCATCTTGTGAAAACAAAGAGTAAAGTCTGAGGCAGCTACGGTGAAAAGCTCTGTTCCACAAGGCACATTACTTGCTCCCATGTTGTTCCTCATCTTCATTTCTGACATAGACAGGGATATTAGCCCCAGGGCCATGTCTTCTTTTGCAGATGACATCCGAATCTGCATGACAGTGCAATCTACATTGAAGACACCACAAGACTCCAGGCGGACATCAACCAAATATGGGCCGCAGAAAACAATATGAAATTCAATGAAGAGAAATTTTAATTACTCCGATATGGAAAACATGAGGAAATTTAAACTACATCAGAGTATAAAACAAATTCCAACCACACAATAGAGTGAAAAACTAATGTAAAAGAAAGGGAGTGATCATGTCGGAACATCTCACCTTCAAAGACCATAACATAGCATCAATCACATCTGCTTGAAAAATGACAGGATTGATAATGAGAACCTTCAAAACTAGGGAAGCCAAGCCCATGATGATACTCTTCAGGTCGCTTGTTCTATCTGGGTTGGAATATTGCTACACACTAATGGCACCTTTCAAGGCAGGTGAAATTGCTGATCTAGAAAATGTACAGAGAACCTTCACGGCACACATAACTGTGATAAAACGCCTCAATTACTGGGAATGCTTGAAGTTCCTAAACCTGTACTCCCTAGAATGCAGGCGGGAAAGATACATGATCATATACACTTGGAAAATCCTAGAGGGATTAGTACCAAACTTGCACACGAAAATCACTCCCTATGAAAGCAATGAAAAGCAGGGGTGCCAATAGCATAACAGACAACACAATAAGTGTTAGGGGCCCAAGACTGTTCAACTTCCTCCCAGTATACATAAGGGGGATTACCAATAGACCGCTGGCTGTCTTCAAGCAGGCACTGGACATGCACCTAAAGTCAGTACCTGACCAGCCGGGCTGTGGCTCGTACTCGGTTTGCGTGCGGCCAACAGTAACAGCCTGGTTGATCAGGCCCTGATCCACCATGAGGCCTGGTCCCAGACCGGGCCGCGGGGGCGTTGTCCCCCGGAACCCTCTCCAGGTATACTCCGCGTGTGAAGCAAGAGCTTTGGTAGCCAGACCACAGGGCCCTGTCCCCACTCACCTAGTAAGCAAGTAGGTACCTGGGTGTTAATCGACTGGTGTGTGTCGCATCCTGGGGGACAAGATTGAAGGACCCCCGTGAATTTTTTTTTTTTTTTTTTGCAGAAGTTATAATGTGTGATTTACATATTTTAAAGTGTTGTTAAGTACAAAAAAAGCCACTAGTATAGTGGGGCATTTCCCGCAGACTGATTCTAATGGTTACACACTACTTGAATAATAATAATTATAATAATATCTTTATTTACTACAAGTACATGTACAAGGTATACAGGCCTAGCTGACATAAGATAAGATAAGATTTCTTCGGATTTTTAACCCCGGAGGGTTAGCCACCCAGGATAACCAAGAAAGTCAGTGCGTCATCGAGGACTGTCTGTCTTATTTTCATTAGGGTCCTTAATCTTGTCCCCCAGGATGCGACCCACACCAGTCGACTAACAACCCAGGTACCTATTTGCTGCTAGGTGAACATGACAACAGGTGTAAGGAAACACGTCGAAATGTTTCACCCGCCGGGAATCGAACCCGGGCCCTCCGTGTGTGAAGCGAGAGCTCAAGCCACCAGACCACCGGGCCACCTGGCATAAATGACATACTACTACTGAATTAGGTCAGTTTTGTCCCAGGATGCGACCCACACCACTCAACTAACACCCAGGTACCCATTTTACTGATGGGTGAACAGGGACAACCGGTGTAAGGAAACACGTCCGATATTTCCACCTCTTCGCCGGGAATCGAACCCGGACCCTAAGTAAGTCAGTCAGTCAGTCAGTAAGTAAGTAAGTAAGAAGTAGGTAAGAAGTAACGTTTAAATGCAGTAAGTAGTAACAAGTAAGTTACATAGAATAAAAGCAAGAATGTTATTCAGGATACACAAATACAGTTACATAGATTATCAACATAGAGCATATGTTAGAGAACTAGATAACCAAAAGTCAGACAGAGTGACTTATTTCCATTGGGGTCCCTTTCCCTCCGGGGTTAAAAATCGGAGCAAAATCTCACCATTATATCTTTATATGCCCCATACCCATCCTGTGGGCGGGAGTCAAAGATTACAAAAGGTACATAATAGTCAGGGACTGGCCAAAGTTTGATAGCTGAGCAGTTACAATATTACGTAAGTAAGTAAATTTACGTAAGATCTAAGTAAATTTACTTACTTACGTTATACATGGTTATAATCATGAACAATTATAAAGTAATGAGCAATTCACAAGTCCACACCCGGTCACAACTGTAATGAGTTCTTGGTGCAGCAAATATTCTCACCTTAGAGTGGTTAGTTAGTTAGTTTGAAATCTTTATTATGCACCCTTACCCATCCTGTGGCGGTAGTCAAAGATTACAGAGGTAATAATGGGTCCAGGGACTGGACCTCAAAGTTTGATAGCTGAGCAAGTTACAAAGGTAATGAACTCAGATGGATCTGGTCACAATCATGACAAGTTACAAAGGTATTTGCAGATTACACAGGTATATAAAGGGTGCAGAGACTGGGCCCCAAAGTTTTGATAGCTGAACAAGGTACAAAGGTAATGAATTCACTAGTTACAAGGTAATGAATCATGTAAGTAAGTAAATTTACTTACGTCTGTACATGGTTGCAATCATGAACAAATTATAAAGCAATGAGCAATCTATTAGTCTACACCCGGCCACAACTGTAATGAGTTATTGGTGCAAATTTTAATTGTTGGGTCACACACACACACACACATACACATATACACATACATATACACACACACATACACACACACATACACATACACACATACATACACATAAACACACATATATACCTACACAACTGGAAGCTGAAGACTCAGATGAGTCAAAGGGATGTTAGGAAGCATTTCTTCAGCCACAGAGTAGTCAAGAAGTGGAATAGTCTAGAGAAAGATATAGTGGAGGCAGGAACCATACATAGTTTTAAGACAAGGTATGATAAAGCTCATGGAGCAGGGAGAGCAGAGACCCAGTAGCGGACAGCGAAGAGGCGGGGCCAGGAGCTGAGTATCGACCCCTGCAACCACAATTAGGTGAGTACACACACACACACGCACATACAACAGGCCCAGTTTTCAATCGACATGTGCATAGGACAAAATGGTAATTAATACACATACATACACACACACAAACACACACACACACACACACACACAGTGTGACAGTGTGACAGCCAGTGACCATATGGTGCTTAGCTTTGAGTACATTGTAGAGCTACAGGTGGAGAGGGAAAACAGTACCGATAGAGACAAACCAGACTTTAAAAGAGGAAACTACACGGGCATGAGGAATTTCCTGCAGGACGTTCAGTGGGAAAGGGAAATGGAAGGACTGACAATAAATGAAATGATGGAATACGTAGGGGCAAAGTGCAAGGAGGCAGAGGAACGGTTTATACCCAGAGGCAAAGGATTAAATGGGAAGGCCAGAAAGAGCCCCTGGTTTACCCAAAGGTGCAGGGAGGCAAAGACTCAGAGTATCAGAGAATGGAGACGGTACAGAAGGCAAAGAACCCAAGTAAACAAAGAGATTAGTAGAAGAGCTAGAAACGAGTATGCACAGGTACAGAGGGAGGCCCAGAAACAGTACGAAAATGACATAGCATCGAAAGTTAAGTCCGACCCGAAACTGATGTACAGTCACATCAGAAGGAAGACAACAGTCAAGGACCAGGTGATAAGGCTGAGGAGAGAAGATGGGGAACTCACAAGTAATGATCAAGAGGTATGTAAGGAGCTCAACTTGAGGTTTAAGGAAGTATTCACAATGGAGGAAGGAAGGCAGCTGGGTAGACAGGACGTGGTTCGTCACCAACAATGGATGTACCAAGTGCTAGAGGGCATACACACAACTGAGGAGGAAGTGAAGCAGTTACTCAGTGACCTCAATACCTCAAAGGCGATGGGTCCGGACAAAATCTTCCCGTGGGTTCTTCGGGAAGGAGCTGAGGTACTGAGTGTGCCACTTACCATAATATTCAACACATCCCTTGAAACTGGGCAGCTACCTGAGGTATGGAAGAAGGCCAACGTAGTCCCCATTTTTAAAAAAGGAGACAGAAAAGAGGCACTAAACTATAGACCGGTGTCACTTACATGTATAGTGTGCAAAGTCCTGGAGAAAATCATCAGGAAAAGAATGGTGGAACACCTTAATAATAATAATAATAATAATAATATTTTATTTGGACATGATACAAAGAATTACATTTGGTTATTGAGATTACATGAGGTGTACATGCCAAAAGCCCCTAGTATGCAGGGCATTTTGGGCAGACTTAAAATTAACTTAAAACTAAATTGTAAGAATTTTTGTAGATAGTATACAATGAGTAAAGGTGAGTATTTAAGCTATGAAATTTGAACATAGTTTTGTACTTTTGTCTTCATTATAAAATTAATTAAATCAGATTAAACAAATTAAAGCAATAATAATAATAAAATAATAAAAGTTATGGTTGATAATTTATAAAATAAGTAAAGTTGCATATCTAAGTTTTAAAGTTTGAATATAAGTTGAACATATCAATTAATTGTAGCAATTTATTGCAGCAATGCAACTAATTGAGTGAGATAACAATTTAAAACAATTAATTGCATTGCAGTTAGTTTACGTGGTCATTATAATGTAAGTGTTGGAATAATTAGCTAAGTAAGTATTATTCATAACAGGTTTTACATTCATTCATTCGTCCATTCATACATTACATTGACTTTAAAGTCAGGTTTTACGTTAAGTGATTATTCTACTTTGCTGGGAATGGTTGATATGGAGCAATTAGCTTTGGGTGAGAAGGTGTTTTTTTAGCATCGTTTTGAATTGGGGTACAGGTAGGGTTTCTTTGGCAATGACAGGTAATGAATTCCAAATTTTCGTGCCTTTTATGTGCATTGAGTTTTTACATAGTGTTAGGTGGACACGGGGAACATCGAGGAGTGATCTGTGTCTAGTGTTATGGTCATGTGTCCTGTTAAAATTAGTAAGGAGAAGTTTGAGTGGTGGGTTAATATCTGCATAGAGTGTTCTATGTATGTAATAGGCACAGTAAAAAGTATGGATGTCTTGTATGGTGAGTAAGTTTAGGTTTTTGAATATTGGTGGAGTATGGTGCCTGGAGTGAGAATTTGTTATCATTCTAACTGCTGCCTTTTGTTGTGTTATTAGTGGTCTGAGATGAGTTATTGATGTAGAGCCCCATGCGCAGATTCCATAGGTGAGGTAGGGGTAAATGAGTGAGTGATATAGGGTAAGGAGAGCTGGTTGTGGAACATAGTACCGTATCTTGGATAGTATTCCCACGGTCTTTGAGACTTTCTTGGAGATTTGTTGTATGTGTGTCTGAAATTTGAGGCCACTGTCAAGATGTATTCCCAAGAATTTTCCTCTGTGAGTTTTGCGATAGGGGACCCGTTTATCATTATGTTAAGTGGTGCGTTTGCAGCTCTGTTCCCAAACTGGATAAAATAGGTTTTATCAATATTGAGAGTAAGTTTGTTGGTCATCATCAGGTAGATATTTTCTGCAATTCAGTATTTGCAGTGTTGGCTAGTGTGTCTGGGCTTGGGTGAGAGATAACGTATGTAGTGTCATCTGCAAAAAGTATGGGTTTGAGTAGTTGAGATGCATTTGGTAGGTCGTTAATGTAAATGAGAAAGAGTAGTGGGCCAAGAACACTTCCTGTGGGACACCTACGGTAATAGTTTGCGCGGTGGAACTAGCTCCATTTGTGTACACATATTGGTTTCTGTTGCTAAGGTATGATTTTAGGTAGTTTAAGGAGTGTCCTCTTATACCATAGTGCGATAATTTTAAGTGTAACAGATCATGGTCAACTGTATCAAAAGCTTTACGTAAATCAATGAAGATTCCCACTGGGATTTCTTTTTTCTCAAGGGCGGTGTAAATTATTTCTAACATGTGTATAATGGCATCATTTGTATTTTTATTAGGCCTGAATCCAAATTGACAGTGGTTGAGTACGTTGTTGGAGGTGAGGTAGGAATATATTTGTCTATGAATTAATTTTTCAAAGATTTGGGAGAGAAGGGGTAGGTTAGATATCGGCCTGTAGTTATTCAGGTCTGCTTGATCTCCTCCCTTATGTATTGGGGTGACCCTCGCTATTTTGAGTATTGATGGGAAGGTAGAGGATTCAATGGATTTGTTAAAAAGTGTTGCAATAATTGGTGAGAGAACTTGAGAGGCTTTTTTGTATATATAAGGTGGTAAGTTATTTAGGTCACCTGCTTTGTTTTTTAATGTGTTGATTATAAGTGAAACTTCTATTGGGTTGGTTGGGGCTAGGAATAGTGTGTTCGGATAGGTGCCAGTGAGATAGTCGTTAGGTGGAGTATTAGAACTTGGGATTTTGCTTTCCAGCTTTTTACCTATGGTGGAGAAGAAATCATTGAGTTTGTTTGCTGTTTCAATAGGTGGGAGTAGGGGTTCATCTGGTTTTGTTAGTTTGATTGTTCTGTTTGTGGATATCTTTTTTGTTCCTAGAATTTCAGATAGGGTTTTCCAGGTCTTTTTTATATCACCTTTTAAGTTATGTAATCTGTTCTCATAGTACAGACAGCACGGATTCCGGGAAGGCAAATCCTGTGTAACGAACCTCCTAGAGTTCTATGATAAAGTAACAGAGGTAAGGCAGGAGAGAGAAGGGTGGGTTGATTGCATTTTCCTGGACTGCAGGAAGGCCTTCGACACAGTTCCTCACATGAGATTAGTAAAGAGGTTGGAAGAACAAGCAGGTATAACAGGAAGGGCACTGGAATGGATCAGGGAATACCTCAAAGGGAGGCAACAACGGGTCATGGTGCGTGGTGAGGTATCACAGTGGGCGCCTGTGACGAGCGGTGTACCGCAGGGGTCAGTCCTAGGACCAGTGTTATTCCTGGTATATGCAAATGACATGACGGACGGGATAGACTCAGAAGTGTCTCTATTCGCGGATGATGTGAAAATAATGAGGAGAATCACATCGGAAGAGGACCAGGCAGGGCTGCAAACAGACCTGGACAAGCTCGACATCTGGTCTAGCAATTGGCTTCTTGAATTCAACTCCTCCAAATGCAAAGTCATGAGGATCGGAGAAGGGCAAAGAAGACCGCTGTCAGAGTACAAGCTAGGCGGACAAAGGCTACAAACCTCGGCAAAGAAGAAAGACCTTGGAGTGAGTATAACGCCAAGCACGTCTCCGGAGGCACACATCAACCAGATAACTGCGGCAGCATATGGGCGACTGGCAAACCTAAGATTAGCGTTCCGTTACCTTAACAAGGAATCGTTCAAGACACTGTATACCGTGTACGTCAGGCCCATACTAGAATATGCAGCACCAGTCTGGAACCCACACCTGGTCAAGCACGTAAATAAACTAGAGAAAGTGCAAAGGTTTGCGACAAGGTTAGTTCCACAACTCAGGGGTCTGTCTTATGAAGAAAGATTGAGGGAAATAGGACTAACAACACTGGAGGAAAGAAGGGTCAGAGGAGACATGATAACGACATACAAAATACTGCGGGGAATTGACAAGGTAGATAGTGACAGGATGTTTCAGAGAGGGAACACAGAAACAAGGGGACACAACTGGAAGCTGAAGACTCAGATGAGTCAAAGGGATGTCAGGAAGCATTTCTTCAGCCACAGAGTAGTCAGGAAGTGGAATAGTCTAGAGAAAGATATAGTGGAGGCAGGAACCATACATAGTTTTAAGACAAGGTATGATAAAGCTCATGGAGCAGGGAGAGCAGAGACCCAGTAGCAGACAGCGAAGAGGCGGGGCCAGGAGCTGAGTCTCGACCCCTGCAACCACAATTAGGTGAGTACAATTAGGTGAGTACACACACACACACACACACATACACACACACACACGTTCACAAGAGTTCACAAGAAACGACCAAGAGGCATGTGAGGAGCTCAACATGAGATTTAAAGAAGTATTTACAGAGGAGACAGGAAGGACTCCAGGAATTCAGAATAGGGATGTATACCAACAAGTGCTGGATGAAATACTCTGTTTAATCATCTTCCTACAGGATTCATTAAATAAGTGACACTGAATCTCGTCAGATCCAAGAAATAAGGGAACCATTGACTGGATTCAAAACTGGTATCCGAGTCCGGATTCAATAAGCGGACGGAGTTTTTAGGGGACCTTATCAAACACCCAAACAATAACAGTAAGAATAACTTTTACGAGGTAAGATTGTCCAAACACTTACACATGCAAATAAAATAGATACGATACAAATAGACGGATCACCACTTCATGGAACCTATTAGTAGAATATACAGTAAAGCAACCAACAAAATCAATCATGAAACCCTGTGTAATATGCAACCTAACAAGCAAACGTTCCTCTGCATGGATTACATGCAACTTTTGTGGTAAATGCTGCCACGCCCCTTGTGTAGACATTCAAGACTCTAATCTTGTCCCTAACCGTTTTGGGTTAGTCTTCGAATCCCTTGCGACCTTAGCCTCATAATCCCTTTTTGCTTTTCTTATTCCTTTTTTTTATTTATCTCTTTAACTGAATATATTGATTTCGTATCTATCCATCCCCTCTTTTGATACGCCTATATATGCCTCTCTTTCGACCAATGAGATGTTTTAATCTATTGTTCATCCACCCGAGATATTAAACAAGGGAAGTGTTTTTGGGTATGTCCAAATGAGACCAAACTGTGGAATAAAATCACATCGATATTAAAAGATGACAACACCAAATCGGACTTCATAAAAAACATGACAGCTTTCTATAACAGTTGGGAAATTAAAAAATCAGGGCCAGATGGTGCTACCGCCCCTGGTACAGATGTTGAAATAAATGATGGTGACCTGAAGAGGGACAGTAGCTCTAGTGAAATAAATGATGGGGCTCTGGTGGTCTGGTGGCTAAGGCTCTCGCTTCACACGGCGAGGGCCTGGGTTCGATTCCCAGCCAGGGCAGAAACATTGGACGTGTTTCTTTACACCTGTTGTCTATGTTCCCCATCAGTAAAATGGGTACC